>PVJD01002608.1:0-195662 GCA_004026545.1 Mormoops blainvillei | reverse complement strand
CTACTTGAGCTGTCTGTCCAAACTCCCTGCCTGCCCATCTACTGCACATACATGATGGTACAATCACAAGAAAGTTCTTTTTATACACAAATGTGTCTCAGCCTTTCCAGACTCCTTGCTTTATTCCATCTGTTCTCACTATACACAATTTCTCATGTCCCTACTGATTAAGTCTCATCTCAAAGATCATCGAGCTGAGTCTTAGCTCTTCTAGTGTCCACACTCCGGGGTCTCCAAGGAAGCTTGGGATGTTCCTTCTTCTCTGCTACCATCCCACATTGAATAAATCCCAATGGGTGAATCTCAAAGAGTCATATAACTTTTGTGACAGACACAAAATCTAGGCATGATTTTCTCTTATTGATTAATGCCTTTGCTTTGGAACTGCTTACCATGGCTGTGCCACTGAATAAAACATAGTCAGGAAACTACCATTGAAACAAAAATACGTATTGAGTTTACCGACTGTTACATACCGAATGTTCGTGACTCTCCAAATATCATGTGTTGAAGTCCTAACACCTAGTGTGGCTGTATTTAGAGATGATATCCCTAAGGAAGTAACTGAGGTTAAACAAAGTCACAAGCATGGGAATCTAATCTGAAGGATTAGTGTCCTAATAGGAAGGAACATTAGAGATCTTACTTACTTTTTCCCATGCATGTGCATACAACATGGAATGTCATGGGAGGCCATAACAAGAAGCCAGGAAGGTGACAAGTCAGCAAGAGAGCTCTCATAAGAAACCAACCCTGATGGAACTTGATCAGGAACTTTCAGCCTCCAGAATTTTGAGAAAATTAATTTTTGTAGTTTAGGCCTCCAGCCTATGCTATTTTGTTATGGCCACCTGAGCAGAGTAATATGCTCACTATATGTGTAATTATTACAAACACAACAAAACAGTTATTCGAGCATGGGAAAATTAAGTCTGTCTTGGATGCATGCTATTTTATATACTATGAGTAACATGTTATATAAATTCTCTGGACATTAAATTATAACGTCATATGGTACATACGTACATACATACACAAGTATTTTTTCCAGAGGGTATTTTAAACAGTAGCTTAATTGCCAAAGAGGAGCTAAAGGGCACTATGTCATGGGCATAAATAGAACCATGCAACAACCAGGCTTAAATCTGAGTAATAAGATCACATGCATAAGAAAAAAATATATACTGTTTCTTCTTATTGATCCACTAATAACAAAATATATCCAAAGCCAGATATCTTCTCATTCTGCTACTACTCTGGTTCAAGACACCATACATTTTTTCTACTGACCTCTTCTAGTTCCACGGTCTTATTTACCATCTTTGAGTAAATGGCCGCCCAATTTATATGTACTGTATATAGACCTCACTTCTATATGACATGCATGGAATTTGGACATCAATCACATATATAATACTGCCTACTCAATATCTTTACTTTCATATCTAATAAACATGTCACACTGAAGACATCCAAAACTCACTTCTCTGTCCCCCAATCAAAGTATCTTTTTCCTGTAGTTGTTCCTGTTTTAGTAAATAAAAATAATGGTGACCACATCCTTCTAATTACTCAGTACAAAAACTTTGGGGTCAATTTTGATTTTTTTTCCTTAGCATTACTGTATGATCTACTAATATTAAAATATACCCAGAATCTGAAAACTTCTCACATCGGCTCATCAACCATTATCTTTTTTACTGTATTATTTTAAAAGCTCCTACCTGGTCTTACCACTTGTGCCATTCCTTTTCAGTCAATTGTGAACACAAAAAACAAGAATCAACCTGCTAAACATATCGGTCAGACCATGATACTATCCTGACCAAAATCCTTCAGTGGTTTCCTATAACAGAGTATAGCCAGCAGTTTGGAAATGACCTACAACACAGTTCATGATCTTGTCCCACGTTCTGTATCAGATCTTAGCTCCTACATCCCTCTCCCTTGGTCTCTGAACTCTAGCTGGTGTCCTCTTTGCTTTTCTTCAAACCTCTGGACTTATGCACATTCCCAGCTCAGGTCCCTTAACTACTCATTTCTTTTGCCTTAAGTGCTCTTTCCCTAGATATTCACAGGACTCATTCCCTTGCCACTTGCAATCTTTACTCGAACATTCATTTTTTCAGAGCAACTTTCTGGCCATCCTATTAAAATTATAAACCACCCATTCAGTCTTCTTTTTTTACCCCCTACCTGCATTTAGTTTTCTCCTTAGCACCTATAGTGTTTAAAATACGTATCTTAAAGTCATTAATTTCCTCTTTAAACCCATAATGGATACTGTGTCTTACTACTAAGACCCCTCATTTGATGATCTAGGTACAAATTTCCCCAGCTGCTGGGAGTATTTTGGGTACTGGTCACACTGGTCCTTTTCCCGGCACTGCCCTCATCCAAAGAAAGTTCCCATGCTCAGGGTTACAGGCTTTCCCAGGGTAAAGCTCACATCTAAGGACTAGAGCATTTGAGGACTTCAAAGATCATCTACCCTGCCTCAGTGCACGTGATATATCTGAAAAGCCTTTCCAAGTCCAAGCTTCCTGTGGAATCAACTACATTTGCTGTGGCTACTGCACCGCATTTCAGCTTCTCCCTCTGATGAATCTTGTTTTCCTTGCTTCCTCCTTTCTTTTCTTCCGGAGAACTAAGCCCATTACACTATCTGTGTGCGGGCCTCTGTCTCAATTTAGAACGAAGTTCCCAGACAGCTGTGATTTTTGTTTGTTTTGTTTACTGCTTTCTCCCATCTTAGAATAAGCCTAGGGGATGGTAGGCACCCCCTCAAATATTGATTAGATAAGTAAATAATCATCTCTTACCACTTTAATCTCTATCTTTAATTTTTAAAATTCTTTAAAAAACAGTAAGCTTCTTCAATGAAGTACAGGGAGTTTTTGGGATTTTTTAGTCCTGCTGCACAGGACCTAGTACATTGTATTTGACTTATAAGTATTTGTTCGATGAATGAATAAATTTAATATTTGCCATGACTTTTTAGCATTTGCCTCTTTCTTTATAATCACTTTAGGGCACAGTCTTAGAATTAAGTTTTTAAATTTTTATTTCCTAGGAGACACATGGACAGAAATGACTAAGCTGGAAACAAAAATTAAATATTCTTTAGTTAACAAATATTTTTTATTATAATTAATGTTCCTGAATTCTTTTGAATACCCACCAGAAACAATGTCCAGGTTGAATCCATCATCATAGTCTTCACCGAAGGCTGGAACTTGATTCATCTGAGTATCCTGTATACAATTGCCCTCTAACAAACTTCTCTGAATTTCAGTGCACTCTGCTTTTGAAGGATCATTGCATTGACAATTCCACAAGATCGTTTCCTGCAGACCTTCTGTTAATGCTGCACACAGGTGGCTTCCATCAAGGGTCTTGCATTGTTCTGATTTCCTCCCACAGGTTTTCTTAAAATTCTCATACAACAGAGCACAATGTTCAGATTCCTGGCAGACACGAGCTGCTACAACACAGTCACTTGTTTTTTCCACCATTAGTGATGCATCTTTCTGATAGAACCGTTGTGTGATATTTGATTCTGCAGCCAAATCCAAGGACAGCACTGATACTTCTGTGAATAAAGTGAAAGACGTGAAAAAATTAATTCATTTACTTATGAACTTTTTAATGTTTTCTAAAAAGAATATAGGGGCATCTTTTTTAAATATGTCAATATCTATAGTCTTTCAAATACCATTAAAATTATTTCCAGAGTGCTATGACAAATAATCTTCAATTGTTAAAAACTGAGACATAAAACACTTTTTCATAGTTTGTGCAACAACATAATAGTAATTTAAAAAAATTTGTCTTTATCATTTTACTTTTGTCTTTTCATTATATTTTGATGATGATTGGTAGAAATCACAATGTAATTTAAAATACTTATAAGATAATCCATTATTTCTCCTGTATACATTTTTATAAATATTTTCTCTTAGAAATGTTCCTATGCTAAACTATTTCTCAAACGTTTTCATTATTTCCCCCAATCTTTTTAAAAGAATTTTTCCATAATTCCCCTACTTTCTAATGAAAATATAATTCTACAAATATACTATATATCTGTTTAAGGAATATATATCAATATATACATATATATGTGCTTTTTACATATAATAATTTTTAAATGGGCAAAATTTGGAAGGGGTACTTTAGAGATAATATACAGAGGTGGCATATAAGCACATGAAAATAGACTCAATGTTATTATTTATGTACAAATTAAAACCATAGTGTGAGACCACTAAATATGTAATAGAATGAAAAAAAAATCAAGTGATTCTTTGAGAATGTGGAGCAACTAGAACTTTTATACATGGGTAATTATACCAAATTTGAAATATCGTATAGAAGAGTTTTACAAAGTTAAACATAAACTTTATCATATGATCCAACCATTTTTTACCCAAGAGAAATAAAACTTACATTTGTACAAATTTCGTCTGTGAATATATATATAGCAGCTTTATTTATCATCTCTAAATACCTGGAAACAATGGAAGTGACTTTCAATGGTTAACTAAGTTATGGTCTAACCATACACTGGAATACTACTACTTAAAAAAGGGAACAAACTTATACAAGAAACAATGATAAAACATGATAAATCTTAACTGCATTATGTTAAATAGAACCAGAGGCGGATTTAACGGTGGGTGCACTGGGTGCGCGCCCCGGGCCCCGACTTCTGAAGGGCCCCGCAAAACCCCAACTCCACACTTTTTTCTAATGACACCAAGTTTAGTTTCATAGGTGCAATACATATATTCAAATTTTATTGGAAACAAAACATTAATGGTACATAATATTTTTTATTTATTTAAAAATATGGTTAACATGTATTTTTATTTTCCCTGTCTCTCTCTTTTTTTTTAAGTGGCCCAATATTTTCTTCTGTTCCCGGAGCCTCAAGTGACCTTAATCTGCCTCTGAATAGAAGAAATCAGGCTCAGAAGGCTACATGTAATATGATTCCCTTCACATGAAATTCTGGAAAAGGCAAAATTTATGGAAGAGAAAATTATGAGATCACCATGCATGATTGGAGGAGTTGGACAGTGAGACCATTCAAGATAGATGAGAGGAGAACCTGTCTTATAAGGTAGGAGACAGTTGATTGTGAAAGAAGTGGTAAGAACTCTGTGATAAGAGATACATTCCCAAACTTAACACTTTTCAGAGACAGTACATAGGAACAGTGAGGATCTTGAAATTGATTGTTATAGAGTTATCCAATTTCACATGTCCCTAGGTACATCTGTATGTACTCTCACGGACATACGCAGCCTAGTTTAATTACCACTACTTCAGTGTTAGCCTGGTACCTTGAGGAGGCAATAAATAAATACATATTAAATGATTACATGCTCCTAGTTAAAAGCAAGTATAATTCTACAAAAGTGGTTATATTTTGGTCTTTCTTGGGAGACTCTGAGGTTTTAAGAACAGAAATAATACCTTATTTGTATTCTTTCATTTAGGTCTTGTGCAAAGCCATAGTGAGCCCCCAAAATACATGGGTTGAATGAGTGAATCTGTAGTTCTAATGCACTATAATCGAATAAAGCTTGAAATTGTGGTTAGCAATTACCACGCATACCGAGATCTACAACTCAAAAACACTTAAATTGCATGAAGAATTAGTCAGATTATTATTATCATTTTAAAAGATATTATTTATTTAATTTTTTGAGACAGGGGAATGAGGGGACAGAGAGGGAGAGAAATATTGATGTGAGATAGAAACACCAATTAGTTGCCTCCTGTATGTGCCCTCACTAGGAACCGAACTCACAACCCAGGCATGTGCCCTGACTGGAAATCAAACTGATGACCTTTCACCTTGTGAGATGATGCCCAACCAACTCAGCCACACCAGTCAGGGCTCAAATTATTAAGAAGTTAATAAAATTATATAGGTGTGATTAAATTTTCTTTTTCATGACTTTAAATATGCCATATAACACTGTATTACCTGATTCATTGGTGCATTTTTTTCCAAGCAATTTGTTAACAGTACAATAGAGGTCATCAGTGCAGAGACAATCTTGAAATTGGAAATTGCTTTCCACTAAGGATTGGATGCCCAGGTTACAGCTTGATGAATCCTTCATCTTGCAGGGGTTGCCTGAAGTTCACAGTCAAACATATAACACTCCAGATATTAATTTGAATATAATTTTACCCAAAGTGCTTTTAAAATATTAATCTGAATAACTCATTATGATAGTAAGATTTTCTGGGCTTGCTGCAGGGTGTTCATATAAGTAACTTTTAAACAAAAATATATTTTTTACTGTCCTCTTCCTCTACTACTTACTTTAGAAAATGTATTTAAATTTTCCATATTTTAAAATAACTTTAGAAAACAGAGAAAAAGAAACATCATAATAAAATAGCTCTGTCCCCACTTAGAATGCCAATTTTTGCTCTTCCTTAATAATCAAGGCTGCCCTTCTATGAGGTGACGAGAATGCTCTGTAATCTACTTCATTAGCTGTTTTGTCCTAATCTGCTATTCTAGCCTGTCATGCTGAGATTACAACAAGAGATGTGTAGGTGGCTCAAAAGTTGGCATGGGGAATGAAGAAGTCCTGACACTTAGAAAACACTTAATAAATATTATTAAGTAATGAGCCTTTCATCATTACCAATAATTCATTTTCTTTTTCATTAAAGAGCCACATTTATCTACCCAACAATTTTATTTTTATTTTTGGCATTTTTCTGAAGAAAACTACTTGAGATCATTGCAGCTGTGTATTTAAGACTATTTCTATGTCTGCTTCATACATGGGATAACTATGCAAATATTGCGATTCACTGTTATTTGATACTGAAATAAATAAATATTATCTGATTCATGACACAATGAATGTGATATTTTAAATTGCCATATAAAATATAATGAGGAACTTCATCATCAAAACAAATAACAGATTGTTTTTGTCACTATCTCCTATTCTTAAAAATACTGTGTCACTTTGAGCAAAGTATGCATTTGAAAACCTTTTCCTAACAGCAATAAGAATGTTTGGATTAGAGAGCTATAACTTTTTTTTCACCCCAGTAAATTTAATTAAAACAGATAAAATATAGGATTATTTAAGAAGGAGTTTAATTATTAAAAGTATCTATAATTCTAAACACTGCGACAACAAAAAAAACAGGAGAAAATAAACTTTTAATACATGCACATAGAGAATTCTAAAGCATGAAAATTCCAACAACATTGAGCTAAAATGAGGTATATATGTTATTTTGTATTTTTCCCACTTTTTTGTCTTATGCACTTCATTTTTTAAAAAATGTAATCTTTATTAAAGATGTTTGGATTAGAGAGCTACAACTTTCTACAGCTGTTCATGGAGAATGAACAGTCCATGTACTCCCTGCAAGGGCAGGGAAGAGAAGGAAGCCTTTCTCCCTTCCTCTGCATCCCATGTACTTCCTGGAGCTCTGCTGGCGGGGACTGTGAACATTGGCATTGTCAGGACCACAGGTTGTTGCCTCTTTAACCCTACACACTCCACCTGACATCTCTGGGAAATAGAGGAAGCACAGGCCAATAGGCAGGAGTTATGGCCTGTACGGAATTTGCTCTTTGTGAAATGAATGGAGAAATAAAGTGAGTCATGGGGAATGTACTTTTAATTTCCCTTTTGTATTTCTTTTATTTAATATTCCAAAAAGTCGATCAGGTTATACAGTATTATAATATTTGTTGTACAGGATTATAAAATTATCATTATGTCAGAATATGATTTTTTTAAAGTTTTGTCATAATGCTATTAGGGCAATGTCCCATTATATAATCAGTTTATCTACTTTTACTAAGTGGGGTCTTCCTATAGTGCCCTCATTCAATATTCATTCAGCTACTTGATATACTTAGAATGTTTTTATTTCCTTTTAATTAAGTACCAGTGACTCTGTAATCTTCACATTCTCTACCCTTTGGGCCTCTCCTCAAATGTTTGGAATGTAGAACAAGTTAAAAATAATAATATATTTTAACTTGTTTAGGACACAGTTAGAATGCAAAATAGTGTATGGTATATGTCGTGGGAATATAGAATGTGCATTATACACATTCACATAAATAATAATGACTTTATCATTACAAAGGTTGTTTTTCCTATTTTATTATTAACATATTAACATATAAACAAAAGGACATTTTATTTGAAAAACTGTCCTGCTTCTGAGAAGCATACATATAATTGTAACACTATACATAATGAGATAAGCAAAAAAAGATAGGCTGAAATCTTGCATAAAGTTGCCCACATTGTCAATGCATTAGGGCCAATGAGTAATTTAAGAATGCCATTTTGTCACTATAATTCCCTAATAAGCAACTGCAGGTGCGTCACTCAAATAACACATTTGAATAGAGTACTTAAGGCAAGACTAACTTAGTTCCCCAGACAGTGAAAGAAAATGTTGAATCCTATTCTTATCTCAGTAAAAGGAAATCATTTAAATGTATTTTAAACAATGTGTTTTACCTGAAACATTGCAGACATCTTCCATCATTCCCCATGCATGTTTACATCCATTCTCATCACTCAGGCACTGCTCTCTTAAATGTGTGCAGTCAATGGTCTGGGAAGTAGATTTGTTCTCTGAGCACAGCCCCATGGCTTGAATAACAATAACAGAGCAGTAAAAACAAGTTTGCAATATTACAGTGCAGCAGTTATTTACCTCAAATGTAAGTTATTAATCATAAAGAGCATAATTATGGAAAATAAAATGTGACAAAATCATTGTGAAACTGGAATGGATCTTAACCCCCTCTCTAGCTTTAGATCTATGTTTCTTCTATATAAGATTCTTAAATAATGATCTGTACTTGTTCTTTCTCACTGTCTATTTATTTCTCAACTTATAATTTATTTTTATGACCATTACTCCATTGAAACTATTTCAAACACCCTAATCATTTTAATAACATAAAATTTAATAGTTTTAAGACTTTACCTTGCCTACTTTTATCATTGGGTATTTTGTTGTCATTTTGTTTTTGAAACTCCCCCTTCCTTTGGTAATACTCTTCTCTAGTTCTCTTGACACTGTTTTATTTGACATTTTCTGACCACTCACAATTCTTCCCAGGATCCTCTTATTCTTATGTTAATGTATATTTTTATCGTAGGTCCTGTCCTCACACTATTCCCAATCTCATTGTACACATTCTCTGTGGATAATTCCATGTACTCTCATGATTCAACTCACATCTCTAGACTGATGATTCTCAAATGTATAATTCAGTGCCTTCTTATCTAGTATTCCAGCTATCGATCCTGTTACCCCCATATAAATGTTCCCAACACACTTCTGGACTCTGATATCTTTAATATTGTTCTGATAGGTACATTCCCTGATGGACCACCCTAGTTCATCAGCAATTCCACCATTCACATAGGCACCCAAATTAGAAACCTTGGATTTGTGATAGACCACTTTGTATCCTGAACTTCACTCTTCCATATCCATTGTTGTATATTTCATTGACTTTCATTTAGAATATTTGACCAACTCATTATTTAATCAGTCTGCCTCCCATTTTATCTATTCAGAAAGATTCTTAACGTGCTCTAAATTGTCTAATGCAATATTCAAGTCCTGCCATTTCTCTGTTTTATCCTTTGGGTAGTCCCTCATAGCATAACTCTCGCGGTCTTGATCATGTGCAATCTGGTGGTCCTCAAGCGTTTATAGCTTCCCAAATGCTCCATGCTGTCTTGAACCTCTGAGCTATTTGCTATACAGTGATTGGTAGACACTCCTTTTCTTTTCCTCTGGAATAACCCTTATTTGTCCTTTAAGATTCAGCATAATAATTCCCTATTTTATGGAATCTTTCCCTTAGTTCAATACCTCCCTTTCCTATATCCAAATTGAATTTAACACCCTTTATTTGTTTCACTACAATTTTGGAAATTCCTCAGCTCTAACATTTACTGTTCTGTAATAAAAGGATGCATTTTTGTGCTGGTCTCCATGACTTGGTTTTAGGATTTTACTGGGCAGGTGTTAATTATTAATTAATAATTGTATCTTCTTCATCAAACACAATGATGCATTATATTCAGCTGGCCAAAAAGTTCATTTAGTTTTTTTTCCATAAAATAAAAGATACATTTTTCCTTTTCACCAATAACTTTATTGATTTGAATATTTTGAGTATGTTGGCTATCTCTCACGTGGTACAACATTGATCGTTCTCATGTAATGTCTCGATTTGATCGCTATCGACTTCAACAGGTCTACCTGACCATGCAGTATCATCCAGCGAGAAACCTCCAGCACGAAACGCCACAAACCACTTTTGACACATACAATCATTCACAGCACCTTCTCCATACACTGCACAAATCTTTTTGTGGGTTTCAGTATTGTTTTTACCTTTCTCGAATTAATAAAGCATAATATGCAAAAATGTGTATTTTCTTCCATCTTCTACATTAAAATGGCTACACAGAAGTTCACAAATTTTAATTTTTTTAAAAATACACACTGATATGACAGCTGTCACAATACCATCCAATAAATTTTTTTTCAATGAAGTTAAAGACAACTAAGTGCTACTAGAGCCATCTTCTGGGAAAAAAAACAAACAAAAATTTTAGCCAACCCAATAAATATTTAATAAATGAATGTTAGCTTACACCAACTTGAATAATTGTTTATAGATTAGTTATATATAAATAACTGATAATGTTCAAATAAAATAACACCTTCCAGATATTTACAATTTATTTTGGGTAGAAGAGGAAAGGTTCCAGCAAGTTTTCCAAAAATATCAAGAAAGTAGCAATGTTAATTTAGGTTACTGTAAATTACTCAAATTGATTCTGTAAGCATGCAAACTGACATCTGCTTAATCAATCAATAGAAAAATATGAAAATTAAAAGTGACTTATAAAGGTAATATATGAACTATAATCAAGAGATGCTTGGCTATATCTTAATCAGATCTAAATTACTCAAATTTTTAAAAGAGGTGATGTTAATTATCAGTCATCTGTGATAATATAGAGTCATAGGCTTCAAGTAAACCCTTAAAATCCTTTCTCTATCTTAACCTCTTTCCAAACCTCTTCTCATATGGAAGATTCAAGACAACTGACCAGATCATAAGTACTATTTGCTGGGTCACCACATTGGAAGGTCAGGGCCATGGGTGTTGCTCAGTCTCATTATTCTTATTGAGGGCTGGAGCAGAAATTGACATAGCAGCTTTGTCTTTTTTTTTTTTTTTAATGTGGTCATTGATAACCTCATCTAGCCAAGCTGCTGTCCTAGGTTAGAAAACTTAGAGAAAAATAAAGTGAAACCCTTGGATTCTGGCCCAAGGTTACTTGTTTAAATCCAGCTTGCCAAACACCCTGAAACACAAATTTTATGTCAGAAATTCAATTTATTTAAAAAATGGAATTTTATTTGCCATTGATCATTATATCATGTTAGCTCCCTCAGGTGACTTATAGGTGATGGTCTCCTAGATGGATACCATCAAAACCGTATTCGTACTTCAGTGTAATAATTATTAATAAATTCTACCTATTACCTTCCTGTAATCTCTTTCATATTTAAATTTTTAGGTTGAACAATGCATTTAATTATTTATTTTACATGATTTTTCATACCTTCCACTCAGATGAAATACTGAATCAACTAGAAAAACCATCTCAATGTTTTGGCCCACGTGACTCTTATCTTCAGCTTTCCAAAATCTTATTCATTACTAGCTGTAACTCATGAGTGTATATTTAATCCAGGAATTTTCAAGGATTCTCTTGAAATGCTCAGTGAAAAACAGGTTCTATTTTAGAATAAATAAGATGGACGGGACTGAGGATGGCAACTGAGTAGGTAGAAGCTGAGTCCATTCTCTTGTGCTCCCAGAAGGATTTTCGTCTGATCCCCTGACAAGTGACCTGAACAATCAATGGAATCTCAGCCGATATGAATTTTTGAAGCCAAGGAGTACAAAGGATACTCCGCACAATCCGCTAAGAGATTTTATAAGTTGAGGGGAAAATACCCTATGCAAGGCGCCTGCAGACGAAGAGAGATCAGTCACAAAATGCAGCTTAGTAGCCCCGGCCCCTCCTGGAGAGGGGGTCCTGGTCCCACACAGGGAAAACCCCAACCCTAATTGGGAGAGACTTTGAAGAATGTACGAAGTCTGGGAGACTAAGGCCACACACACACAGCAAGCAGCGTGCCCATAGCCGCAGTGCCAACCAGGAGAGTTCGAGAGAGAAACTCTATCCCCTAAAGCTGTTGGAGGTACTGGCAGGCTGTAGTGAGCCCTGCTGAGAGAGACTTTGTGTTTTGCGGGGAGGTGGAGCATGCAGAGAACTAGCCCAGGGCTTGGTGATACAGTGAGGGGGCCACATAGAAACTCTTTTAAAAGGAGAGCTGAGGAGAGACTCGAAGCTCAGGAGAAACCCCATGCGCGTGTGCATGCATGTGCCAACGGATCTGCCAACAAAAAAACCAGAGTGAAAGTGCAGTTTGGTCCCACTGAGTCCTGCTGCACAGGAAGAGCTGAAAGTGTCATGCTGAGTGGACTGCAGGACCCAACCCAGCCTGGCTGGCGAGCAGGAGACTGCAGAGCAGAGAGTTTTGGCCTAAGTCTCCTACGGGAGCTGCAGTCTGGGGACTGGACCACCAGGTGCTAAATGCCTGAGATTTGCAGCGGCCAAGCAGGTCCTCTCACCGGCAGGCAGGCCAACCCCCTCTGTGGGATTACAGGCTCTGCAGATCAGTGAGGCCAGGCTCAGGAACCCCTTACTCAGTGCATATCCACAGGGGAAAGAAGGGAAAGCTCTGAAAGGGCCCTTCTGAACTTCTATCAGACACTACGAACTACACTGGTTCCTCAGGCCCTGATCCCCTGAAACCAGAGCAGAGAAATTAGAGACAGGTACAACAAGGGGTATTCAGGGCCCCACCCAGCCTCAGTTCTCAGAACTACCTCTTTTACATGGATTGGCCCCTCACAGGAAACTGATAGCTAATTCATCAAAAACCATACATTATTGTCAATAATCTGAGACAGACCAAGATGTGTGGCGAGAGGATGGGGAAACACTCCTACAATCTTTCCTGAAGACTAAACAGAGTCCCCCAGGGAGAAGTGACCCAGAGGTTCCATTCCATCCTCCCAGTAGCACCAGAGGCCCCCTCTGGAGGCAGGGGGAGGTGGTACTGGCAGTGCTTTCGGACATTAGACGAGCCACTTCTGGGCCTTGTGTTGATGCACAGCCAGCAGAGCATAAGAGTGGGGTCCAGCCATCCCTGAGGGAGACAGCCAATGACTGTGGATCGCTTGTAGTCTTGAACAGGCTACCTAGGCCTAGACTAGGAAACCACCTGACATTACCAGGAGTGGATGCAAAAAGAAGACAGTGGCAAGCCCTAGACTCTGCTGAGGTGAGTTCCACCTTGAGCTTCTTCATTATTTCCATGACTTTTTCACCCACATAGCTCTTTAACATTTTTTCTTTTTCTTCCAGTTTGTTCCTATTATTTCACTATTTTTTTAGTTTAGTGTATTTTAAATTTCATATTTCACTCCTCCCTTCTCTCACTCCATTTTGCCTTCTCCCTTCCTCTTCTTCTTTTTGTTTCAAATTCTACTTTTTTCCTTTCTACATCTTGTTCCTATTCCACACTCTTACTATTTCTCCTTCCTCCAGCCTATAAAAACCATTTTTCTTCTCATTAGTCATCTCATATTTTTTTTCCTGTTCTTATAACATCTTTATTCTCTCTTGGCATTTATTAATCTTTGCTTGTTGGTTGTTGATATAGTGGTTGTTGTTGTATTTCTTCAATTTTATACCTGGTGGTGACTATTTTTGTATTTCAAATCTCAAATTTTACTGTTTCTCTCTCCTATGCCATTTTGCCTCCCTCCTGCCCTTTCCTTTTCTTATCTTAAATTTTACTTTTTCCCCTCTTTTAGCCTGTTTTCATTCCTCACTCCTATTATTCCTTCTCCCTCTATCCTCTCTAAATCACTTTTCTTTCCTTTAGACGTCTCATAAACTTTTTCCTTTTTTTTTTCTTCTCATTCTCTTTCCTCCTGTATTAGTCTTTCCTCACTTGTCGTTGATGTTTCTGTGTTGGATGTTTTTCTTCAATTTTGTTCCTATGTTTTCACTATTAAAAAAAAAAGCTAAACCTCATGCTATGCTCTTCCCTTTTCTTACCCCATTTTTCCCATTCCCTTCCTTATTTCATTTACAATGTAAATTTTCTTTTCTTTCTTTCTTCACCTTGTTACTATTCCCTACTTTTATTTATTCTCTACCCTCTCAAAATCACTCCATTAATTTCTCTCCATTAGGCATCTCATATTCATTTTTTCTTTCTTAAAATAGTCTTAATCTCTTTCCAACTTTATTAATATTTGTTTATTTGTTGCTGATAGTGTGGTTGTGGGTGGGGGATATTTTTATGGGTATGGATTTTGTTTCTTGGGTGGTTTTGTTTTGTTCTGTGCTGGCAGCAGTTTACCACAGCACACAAGATGTGGTGGGCAGTATGACTCTCAGGCAGCCGAGGGAAGAACCCACCAAAGGATGATCCAACGACAACCAAAACCCAATTATAACAAGAGAGACAACATAAATGGTATAAGGGGCATCCCAAGAACATCTAGCTCAGGAGATCAAGGAGACTATATGACTGAGTCCCACAGATCTGCTACCACAGAAGGCAACCCCACACAGACAGGGAGTCAAAGTAGATCGAATGAATATGCAGAAACAAATGAAAAGAGTCACCTAAACTGGGGATACAAAGAAACAACCCCCAAATGAAAGGAAAGGAGGAAATCCCAGAAAGAGTGTTAAATGAATTTGGGGTAAGCAAACTATCAGACACAAAGTTCAAAATAATGGTTATAACGATGCTCAAGGAGCTCGGTGAGAACTACAAGAAACTCTATGGAAGCTACAAAACACTTAGGAACTATATCAGCATGAAAAGGGACATAGAAACCATGAATAAGAACCAGGAGGAAATGAAGAATACACTAGAGGAAATTAAAATCAGACTAGATGAAGGAGAAGATCGAATCAGCTAGTTGGAGCACAAGGTAGAAAAAAGCACCCAGACAGAGCAAACAAAATGAAAAAAAGACTCAGAAATAACAAAGCTAGTTTCAGGAAGATGCAGGACAACATGAAATATAATATTCATATCATAGGGATACCAAAAGGAGAAGAAGAGGAGCAAGGGATAGAAAACCTGTTTGAAAAAAATGACAGAAAACTTCCTTAATTTGGTGAAGTAAATAGAGATACCAGTCCAGGAGCTCAGACAGCCCCATTCAAGATGAACCCAAAGAGGCCCACTTCAAGATGCATCATAATTAAACTGGCAAAATTTAAAGACAAAGAGAGAATATTAAATGTAACAAGGGAGAAACAGAGAGTAACATACAAGGGGGATCCAATAAGGCTATCAGCTAACTTCTCAATAGAAACACTACAATCCAGGTAGGAATGGCAAAAAATATTCCAAGTGATGAAAAACAAAGACCTGCAACCAAGACTACTCTACCCAGCAAGGCTCTCAGTTAAAATGAAAGGCAAAACTAAGGAGCTTCCTTGACAAAACAAACAAACAAACAACAAAAAAGCAAATAACAAAAACAAACAAACAAAAAAGCTAAAAGAGTATATCTCCATCAAACCTGCATTGCAAATGATGCTAAAGGAACTGCTTTAAGATGATGACGAAAAAAAGAGAGAGAGAGAAAGGAATATAAGTGCAAAGGGAAAAAATGGCAATGAATACGTACCTATCGATAATAACCTTAAATGTAAATGGAATAAATGCTCCAATCAGAAGACATAGGTATCTGAGTGGATAAGAAAACATGACCTGGATAACTGATGTCTACAAGAGATCCACCTCAGAACAAGCAATCTATACAGGTTGAAAGTGAAGGGGTGGAAAAAAATATTCCAAGTAAACAGACATCAAAAAGAAATCTGGGGTAGCAATATTTAATATAAGGCAAAACAGATTTCAAAACAAAGGCCATAACAAGAGACAAAAGTCCCTACATAATACTTAAAAGAGTAGTCCAACAAGAAGATATAACCCTTGTAAACATACATGCACCCAACATAGGAGCACCTACAAATATAAGAAAAATCTTGGAACACTTCAAGAAAGATATCAATAGCAACACACTCATAATAGGGGATTTTAACTCCCCACTATCAACAGTGGATAGATCTTCCAAACAAAAAATCAATAAGGATATCGTGGTATTGAACTACACTCTTCATCAAATGGGCTTAATTGATATATACATAACCTCTCACCCCAAACAAGCAAAATACACATTCTTTTTAAACACACATGGAACATTTTAAAAGATAGACCATATGGTAGGACACAAAACAAACCTCAGCAAATTCAAAAAAACTGAAATCTTATCAGCCACCTTCTCAGATCACAGTGGTTTGTAACTAGAAACCATCCTCAAGGATAAAACTCAAGAACATTCAAATACATGGAGACTGAATAACATGTTATTAAACAATGAAAGGGTTAATTACGAGATCAAGGAAGAAATAAAAAAGGATCTGGTAACAAATGAAAATGAACACACAACAACCAAAAACTTATGGGACGCAGTGAAGGCAGTCCTGACAGGGCAGTTCATAGCAACACAGGCTTACCTAAAGAAGACAGAAAAACCTCCAATAAATAGCCTAACCCTATATAAGAAGAACCAGAAGAACAACAACAATCAAAACCAAGAGTGAGTAGAAGGAAGGAAATAATGAAGACCAGGGCAGAATTAAATGACATAGAAACTAAAAAAAAAAAAAATAATTAAAAAGATCAATGAATCTAGGAGCTGGTTCTTTGAAAAGATAAATAAAATTGACAAACCTTTAACCAGACTCATCAAGAAAAAAAGAGAGAAGGCTCTAATAAATAAAACCTGAAATTAAACAGAAACAGTTACAACTGATACTACAGAAACACAAAGGATTGTAAGAAATTACTATGAATAACTATATGTGAAGAAATTGGACAACCTGTGCAAAATGGACAAATTTTTAGAAATATACAACCTTCCCAAACTGAATCAAGAAGCAGAAAGCTTGAATACACCAATAACAACTACTGAAATTGAAGCAGTAATCAAAAAATGACTGGCACACAAAAGCCCTGGATCAGAGAACTTCACCGACGAATTTTACCAAACATTCTGAGAAGAACTAAATCCTATCCTTCCCAAACTATTTCAAAAAACTCTAGAAGAGGGAGGACTCCCAAACTCTTTTTACAAGGCCAATATTATCCTAACGCCAAAACCAGGTAGAGACACAACAAAGAATGAAAACTATAGGTCTATATCTCTGATGAACATATGTGCTAAAATCCTCAACAAAATATTGTCAATCTGGATACATCAATACATTAAAAAAATCATTCACCATGATCAACTGGGGTGCATCCCAGGGTGCAAGGGTGGTACAATATTCACAAATCAATAAATGTAACATACCATATAAACAAAATGAAAGGACAAAATCACATGATCATATCAATAGATACTGAAAAACTATTTGAAAAAATTCAACACCCATTTATGATAAAAACTCTGAGCAAAGTAGGAATAGAAGAAGCATACCTCAACGTAATAAAGGCCACATATGAGAAACCTACAGCCAACATCATACTCAATGGGCAAAAACTGAAAGCTTCCCCTTTAGTTCAGAAACAAGACTAGGGTACCTGCTTTCACTACTCTTATACAACATACCACTGGAAGTTCTAGTCACAGCAATCAGACAAGAAAAAGAAATAAAAGGTATCCAAATTGGAAAGGAGGAAGTAAAATTGTCACTATTTTGTAGACAATATGATAGTGTACATAGAAACCCTATAGTCTCCACCAAAAAAACTGTTCAAACTCATAAGTGAATTTGTCAAAGTAGCAGAAGACAAAGTCCATATTCACAAACTGAAGGCATTTTTGTATACCGACAATGAAATATCAGAAACAGAAACTAGGGGGAAAATCCCATTTACTATAGCAACAAGAAAAATAAAGTACCTAGGAATAAACCTAACCAAGGAGGTAAAAGAACTGTATTTGGAAAACTACAGAATACTGAAAGAAAAATTAAGAAAGATACAAATAAATGGAAGCATATACTGTGTTCATGGATTGGAAGAATTAACATCCTTAAAATGTCCATACTACCCAAAGCAATCTATAGATTCAATGCAGCTCCTATTAAAATACTAAATGGCATATTTCACAGATTTAGATCAAATATTTCAAAAATTTATATGAAACTGAAGAAGACCCAAAATAGCCTCAGCAATCTTGAGAAAGAACAAAATAGGAGGGATCACAGTTCCTGATATCAAACTATACTACAAGGCCGTTGTAATCAAAACAGTATGGTACTAACATAAGAACAGACACATAGATCAATGGAACAGAATAGAGAGCCCAGAAATAAACCCATGTCTCTCTGGCCAATTAATATTTGACAAAGAGGGCAGGAACACATAGTGGTGTAAAAATGTTCTCTTCAAAAAATGCTGTTAGGAAAACTGGACTAGTATATGCCACAAAAAACAAAAAAAAAAAAGAAAAGAAAAGAAAAAAAGAAACTAGACAGCCAACTTACACCATACATCAGAGTAAACTGAAAATAGATAAAAAACTTAAATATAAGTCATGACACCATAATAGTCCTAGAGGAAAACATAGGCAGTAAAATTATAGATATCATATGTAGCAATATTTTGGCCAAAATATCTCCTAGAACAAGGGAAATAAAAGGAAAATAATTTAAAAATGGGACTATATCAAATTAAAAATCTTCTACGTGGCTAAAGAAACCATCAACAAAATGAAAAGGGAATTCACTGTATGGGAGAACGTATTTGCTAGTGATATATTGGACAAGGATTTGAACTCCAAAATATATAAAGAACCCATATGACTCAACACCAGGAAGGTAAACAATCCAATTTAAAAAAATGGGCAAAGAGCCTGAATGGACACTTCTCCAAGAAAGACATACAGTGGGCCCAGAGACATATGAAAAGATGCTCAACATCAACAGCCATCAGAAAGATGCAAATTAAAACAACAATGAGATACCACCTCACACCTGTCAGAATGGCCATCATTAATAAATCAACAAACAACAGGTGCTGGCAAGGATGTGGAGAAAAGGGAACCCTAGTGCACTGTTAGTGAGAATGCAGGCTGGAGCAGTCTCTGTGGGAAACAGTATGGAATTTCCTCAAAAAATTAAAAATGGAATTGCCTTTTGACCCAGCAGTTCCTCTGTTGGGAATATACCCTAAGAATCCTGAAACACCAATTCAAAAGAACTTATGCACCCTTATATTCATAGCGGTACATTTTGCAATAGCCAAGTGCTAGAAACAGCCTAAGCGCCCATCAGTAAATGGGTGCATCAAAAAACTATGGTACATTTACACAATGGAGTACTACACAGCAGAAAGGAAGACAGAAGTCCTATCTTTCGCAACAGCATGGATGGAACTGGAGAATAATATGCTAGGTGAAATCAACCAGTCAGTAAAAGACAAATACTATAGGATCTTACCTATAGGAGGAACCTAATGAACAAAAATAAACTAATGAGCAAAATAGAACCAGAGGCATGGAAACATGGAACAGACTGAGAGCAATGAGAGGGGTTGGGGGAGGGGGATAATGGTGGAAAGAAGGGGCAGGGACTAGTCAAAGGACATGTATGAGTGATCCATGGACATGGACAATGGTGTGGGGACTGACTGTAGGAGCAGAGGCTGGGCTGGGCAGAAGATGGATAAGGGGGAAAAATGGGACAACTGTAATAGAATCACAGCAAATAATTTTTTAGAATAAAATAAATAAGATGGGGAATGAAACACATTATATTCACCCTCTTAAAATGTAAAAGGCTCATTAGGACGTTCCCCCCTTTTAAAAATTCACTATGTCCCACATTTCTTTGGATTTTCCCACATTGCAAAGCCTATTTAGATAATGTTAAATAAGTATTTTGAAGGATGTATTATGGTAAATATTGGTTAAAACTATCAAATAGCACAATTCTTAGCCTATAATTTTCGGAAATGATTTTCTCCTTCATGCAACCTAGTGTCAAGGTTAATCTAGAAGTAAAATTTGAAAACAAGAGGTAATCATTGCCTTTTCAACTGGAGCTTTTATGAGATTGTAATATATTTTGCATGTTCTGTTATATTGCTACTTGATCTACAAAAGTTAAACTCTCCTAGATTTCCCTTTATAATAAAAAATAAATAACACATTATTGTTATTAGGAATAAATGCAAGAAACTAAATTTTGGAACACTGAATAACTATTATGTAAACCAAAAAAAACCCCTAAAAATATATAAAAATCCCTTTCCTTTTTGCCTTAATTTCTTTGACTTGATTTACTTTAACTGTCCTTTTGTGTTCAACATAATTTGAAATAACCTTTGTTTTCTTGCCCACAATTATGCCTTTAATCATCAATTTTTGTGAGTGTAGTATAAGAAGAAAATATACTTGCTTTGGTTTAATGAGTGGGTTATTAAAATTCAGTTACAATAATAAATATCCCTTTTTTCTAAATTCAATTTATAGATTCTACCAAATGCTGAAGAAAACATAACATCTTCTTCAGTAACACATATGTCAAGTAGATTTCATGAATTCTACCTGAGTTGGAATTCCGTTCCCAGCAGCATCTTACAATACATTTACACTCTCCTACATAAGAGGTATATATCCACAGTTTATCTCCAGGTCATAGAAACTTACTGAAATGTGAAGTATTTGTTGTGGTGTTGTTTTATTCTACTAAATGACTCCTACCATTTAAATAGTAATACCATGAAATTAGGAGAGCTGGATGGTTTAAATTAATCCCATTTTTATTTAACTTCAAAGAAAAATAGATAATAATTTCAAATTTGACATCTTGTAACTTGTAAATAGATACTGAAAGGTTTCATTTCTAAAAGGTTTGAGTATATATGTGAGTCCCATAAACCCTAATAAATAACTCAAAGTAATTGAATTATTCTATATGATCAAACAGAGGCAACCTGAGTAATAAATGCAATTCTTACATTATGCATTTTATCTAGTTATAAATAAATAAAAATAAGTGTGCATTTTTGCAAAAGTAATAAACCATGTCAAAATATAAAACTGCAATAGATACTTCATATTATAAGCCCCTATTAGACTAACTGACAGTTAAGTTAGATAGAAAAGCATTTGGTCTGTGAAGAATTGGTGTCGTGCTTTCAGAAAACCAGAAACATAATTCACTCACCCAGGAAAATGAAGACTATCATGCCGGATAACTTCAGCTGTTCACCTGGAAGAAAGGCAGCTGTATTTTCTCCAACCACCTTCTTAACAGTAATTGTGCAGAATAAGCCTTCAGTTTCTGCCCTCGCTTCCTAAAAGCATTACTGATTCAGGTCATCTTCCTATGTCACCATTTCCTCACCAATATTTTCTGAGCTGTGAACTTTCCTAATTATGTCCAAATTTAATTATTTTGTTCTGTTGTACTGATCTCTGATATTACACTTCCAAGAAAGCCCACAAGCTAGATACTAAAAATGATACATCCCCTGCACGTCATGGAAAAGTCTGCTCCCCCCACAGTTAGAATACTAAACAGTGTAAAAGACTGCCAGCAATAACCCCAAACTTCCCTAGATACTTGAACTTGCTCTGTTTCCACTTTATTAATTAGCTTCATTAACGCAAGTTTATGTCATTTAAGGATATGAAAAAGGAGACAAGGCATCAAAGCATCCCAGGAAAATGTATGGGGAATTCAAGACTACTAGTATGAAGCTGGTGTACTTTTATCTTCCCAAATAAGAGATGCTCTCAATATGTGCCCCAAACCCCAGGATGCTTAAAAGGTACACTGCTTCAGCTACAGTTCCTCAAAGCCTCCAAACACAGTGAGCATGACGCAGAAATTCTGTTTCACTGGGAATGTAATCATACACATGTTCTTATCACTTGACAACTATTTTTCTCCGAGCTTCAATGATAGGCACTGCTATTGTCTAAAAAAATTTATGTCCACCTAAAATTCATCTGTTGAAATCTAAACCCAAAAGGTGATGGTAAGACTAGGCAGTGAGTTTGGAAGATGCTTAAGTTGCGAGTGTGAAACCCTCATGAATTGGGTCAGTGCCTTAAAACGAGGCTCCAGAGAAATCCCTTGCTCCTTCCTTCCACCTTGTGAAGACATAGCAAGGAGGTGGCAGCTGTGAACCTGGAGGAGAGCCTTCACGAGAACACGACTGTGCAGGTGCCTTGATATTGAACTTCAGTTTCCAGAACTGTGAGAAATAAATTTTCATTGTTTGATAAGCCTTCCAGCCTGTACTATTTTGTTATAGCAAAAAACGTAATGCCTGGACTAAATAGGAAACATTTATCTCATCCATACTTTAATTGTGTTCTTCCTCACAAAAACCCAGAACACATCATCTCCAGTCGGGCATCATGAGACTTTCACTTTAAGCCCCCTGAGATCTTTCTGTAATGGATTCTTAGAAATATAAAAGGCTGCTTTGACAAGAAATTAGGAAAAACCAGGTGTAGATAATCAACCATTGAGGTGGAAGAGGAGCAGTGTGTATATAGTTATACAATGAAAGATTTGTTGATTGCAATTATCCCTGTTTATTTTATACTAGGAGAGAAGTTACATTTTGTTTTCACAATGCATGATGAAAAAACAGTCTCTGGAGCCCCCAAAACTGAAATTGTAACACTGCTTTTTCTCTATAAACATAGGTAAATGACTTAACATCACAAGTTACATCGAAATTTATACCTCTGTAAAAATGGGCTAACTGTTTTTGTGGTTATTATAAATATTAAGTATGTAGATAGGATTTATATCACAGAGATCAGCAAGCACCAGTTATATTGCACCCAATGAGTTAATTATTATTTAATGAAATAATTATAATGTCATAAATTTAATCAGCTGTTTCCTTTTACAGGCACTGAATCACTAAACTTGCATTATAACTTTTACCAAGACAATTGTTCTTTTTGATATAAGCCAACTGAAAGTGGCTTAAACCAGAGAGGGCTTTGGTGGCTCCATTACTTCACAAAATTGGCCCCCAAACATGGATGACAAGGAGGGACCTAAAAGAAGAAGGCCACTCCAGACCGGTAGGTGGCAGGTTTAATGTGTCAGGGAACTTACCAACGATGAGGTTTGTCTTGGGCGACTGAAAGATTAGTAGATTCTGCATCTGCCCACCAGAATCGTCAAAGTTTATATAAAAGCCTTCACTGGGCTCAGTCACATATTCTGTCCAGATGGTCTCAACAATACATTATTCTCTCGTGGTTATGTCCTCGAAACTGCTTCCTCTGTGGGAACCGTGAACAGAACTCATATTCCAAGGCCAAGGGAGGGGCTGAGGAGCCTCCAAGTGCTGAGTCCAGCTTGAGGGTCAACAGTCAGTCATGTCCTCTTCTCGACCTCCTTTAATAGGCTTCCATAGTTGATGAGTCCAGGTGTAGAATTGATTTCAGGCATGTATTAAACCTTGTCTTTTGGGCCTGAGGACTTTCCCTCTTCTGTCTCTGAACTGCTTTCTTCTGGGTCAGCTCCATTCTCAGGCAGCTTCTTTTCTCCAAAAGGAAGATAGTTTTCAAGTCCTGAGGGTACATTCTTTTCTCTTAGAAGCCAGAGTTGGAAGTGTGACTCTTTCCCTATTAAAATTCCAGAACTGAGCCCTGGCTGGTGGGGCTCAGTGGATTGAGCACTGTCCTGTGAATCCAAGGGTCATTGGTAGGATTCTCAGTCAGGGCACATGCTTGAGCTGTGGGCCAGGTCCCCAGGAAGGGGTCCGTGAGAGGCAATCACACATTGATATTTCTCTCCCTCTCCTTCTCCCTCCTTTCCCCCCTGTCTAAAAATAAAATAAATTTAAAAATCTGATAAAGAAAATTCCAGAACTGAGTCACCTGAGTTCTACATGCGTCTTGTGCTAATCAATTTCATCAATCGAAACAGATCCCACATGCTGCCCAGCATCCCAAATGTAGGTGGAGATGGCCACATTCCAACCACAAGTCCTGATGGTGGGGGAGGAATTCGTCACCAAGGACAATCGCTGTATCAGAAGAAGTGTGTGAAGGGATCCTGGGAAGGCGGAAAAGCAAACATACTCAGGGAAGCATCTAAAGGGTGAATTGATGCAGGGCCACCACAAGCAAAACAAACTGATGAAACAAAGGAAAACAATACCAACCAAACACAATGTCCTGTTCAAGGGCTGGGGATGTAATTATGACCCTCTAGAGTACAGTGATACCCAGACCTGAACATATGATGCTGAGTGAGCGAGTCTTACCTTTCCCAAATAGGTACAGCTGCTGAGGTCTACCACACAGGTGTCAAAAGCATCTGTGGTCATATATCTGCTTATCCTGAGATAATTATCAACTGTGTCACCAACTAAATCAGGGGAATTTTAGTACTTCAGTGTGCCATTAGCACCTTTTCTCCATACTGTTATGACTAATTTTAAAGGTACGATTTTTAAAAGGATTGCAAAGGGAAATAACCATATCGAAATACATTAATCAAAATGTTTTTAAAAACAAATTTGTGGGAAAGAAATATCTATGCTACTTTACTACAGGACTAAGTGTTAAGATGTAGGTGGGTCTAAATAATACTGTAATTTCAGGGTAGTGATGATATATATGCTAATTTGGGATAATTTCCATAAACTTGGTATCATGCAAAAACATCTGTAATTTCTATTGGTGACAATGGTAGCACAGGAAGCAGTGAATTTCAACTGGAATTTAGTAAAATAGAACACAATTTTGCCCCAGGAAAATTTACTGGAACCCCAAATTAATAAACCTTCTTCTAATGTCAACAAAAACAGTACTTTCAACTCAATTAATTACTCAAATGAAAACCAGCCATTGGATCAGGACATTTTAGAGGTGAGAGGAAATTAAAAAAAAATCATCAGTTTAAATAGTTTACAATGATAATTAGGGTGAGATTTAAATACATGTTTTGAATATAATGCTATGGAAGAAAGTAGAGTTGATTTGGTTGGAATCTGGGTGGGATCCCAAACTCTGTCCCTTGGCCTTTGCCACTGCCATCCACAGCTGAGCGTCCAAAGTTTCCGGACTCCTATGAGATCCACCGATCTCATATAATTGTTCTAATTTTTTTGCCATAAAGCATCCATTCTTATAACAGATCAGTGAAATGCCTAAGATCTCATGCCTTGTCACTGGGTAAAAGACCCTAGGGTTTTCATTCAGCACATATTTATTAAAAGCCTACTATATCCAAGCCTCTATGTGAAAACAAAAATGAGGCATAGTTCCTTGTTGGGCAGATCAGATAAAACAGGGTACCAATGAAATTACATATAAAAAAAGAAAAATATTGTTGAAAAACAAAAATGATAGTAAATCAGTGAAACATCTATATATTAGAAGACATTTTCTTTTGGAATGAACACCAGGAGGCTACTTTGTGTTCAATAATATTTCACTTCCTCTCAAACCACCCCTATATTTACTTTGTATTTGTCTAGTTAAAATTTCATAAGATGTTCATCTGGAGGAAAGAAATAAAATCTAATCAGCCTCAGATTTAGAGTCAACCTAAATTTTACAGCTCTGGAAAGAATGAATGTGTATATGTTAGTGTGTCTAATGAACATACATACATACATACATACAGAGAGAGAGTTCTTCTAAGACACTTAGTAGTAAAGGAAGATATCATATAGTATTTGAGAGGGAAATAAGAGATTCTCATTATCTTTTACTGGAGGGCCTCACTAGAAAAGAAAACTTAGGTAAACACGATGGTGTTGTAATCACCTCACTATGAACTTCTTGCTGGGATCCTCCCTAACAAAGTGATGTGAGGTGGCCATGAATGAGGGGACAGGACAGCCAGGATTGGAAAAAACTGAGAAACACCATAGAGACAGGACTCTGAGGCCTGTTCTGGGACTTCAGAGGGACAAAATAAATTTACTGAAATGGTAGGTAGGGACAAAAGGATAAATAACTATGGGCAGAATTTTATGTCTTACCAAGGAGACTAGCTACAGTCTATCCACAGAGAAAAAGGAGGATATTAGTGAGTTTTGAAAAGAAAGCAACCAGGTAGCTGTCTTGAAAAACTGCTTGAGCCTCGGTTGGTATTGCTCAGTGGGTTGAGCACTGGCCTGTGAACCAAAGGGTCACAGGTTCAATTCCCCAGTCAGGGCAAATGCCTGGGTTGCAGGCCATGTCCCCAGGAGGGGGCGCGCAAGAGGCAACCACACATTGATGTTTCTCTCCCTCTCTTTCTTCCTCCCTTCCCCTCTATCTAAAAAAGAAATAAAATCTTAAAAAAAAAAGCTGCTTGAGCAATGAATACTATGGAAGATGGTTTGGAAACAGATAATTACTAGTTATGAGGCTATTTCAGTAGTTTTGTAGTGGCTTGGTAATGACTGAACTAAGTAGTAGTGACAATGGAGAGGAGTTGGTAGATCCAAGATATTTACTGGATCTGATGAGCATTTGAGGTGGAAGTGGGATGAAGGAGTTGAGGGTGTGTCCTTACTTCTGATTTGTGTACCCTGCTGTTGATTTTTGTCATTGATTGAGGCACTTGGCTCACAATTTGATGCTCTACATACAATATAAGACTATCCACTGAAAAACTTAAAGTTAGAATGAGACAATGGTTTCCACAGTCCATGTGTCACTATGGAAGATAGGTTGGCTATTTCCAAGAGGTTCAAAACAGCTCCACAAGATAGCATTGTTATAGGATGTTACTGTGTGGTTCTTACCCTAGTAGGGTCAAGAATGGATTTGTCTTTTAGGACTTCACTAACGTTAAAAAAGACCACAGAAATGCAAATGTTAATTATATTGCCAATTTATTTATTCACAAAAGGAAATTCAGTTATTAGATAGTATATTTACTTTATGTGGGCATGCCATCAGGGAAAAGTTGGTAGATGAAAGATTTAGATTAAGGAGGATTAATTCTACAATTAATTCTACATAACATGAATACTTAATGGCATCAGGTTAGAATGGTCCCCAGATATCATTCTTTATGATGATGAGGTAAATGCCACATTTTTGCTTTTTTGGGTAAATTACTGTACTCAAACAGAGCAGCCCAAGCTGCTCTTTCAGCTAAAATTAAACATCTCTCTTTGTGATTGTGTTTTATTGATTTTAAAGTTTAAATTTCCATACATAATCTTTCTTCCAAGCTCTTGAGAATTATTGAAATGCTAACATACTAATAATATTCTTTGCTTTGACACAGATAATTTAAAAATTTTATACTAAAATACCATTTACAATTGGGCTAATCATAAGAGTCAGAGGTATGACATGGACAGTGTGTCTGTAAAGAAGCTACCTTCCTAGGTGAATAGCAGTTCTGTAGAATGGCTTTGACTTTTCCTGGAAAATCTATTAGTTGGGTTTAATTTTGAGGAATTTATGACACCTCTAAAAACAAAATCAAGACCAATTGTTGAAAAATATTTTTTAAAAGATTTATTTATTTTTAGAGAGAGGGAAAGGAAGGAAGGAAGAGAGGGAGAGAAACATCAATGTGTGGTTGCCTTGTGTACCCCGCACTGTGGACTTGGCCCACACCTGAGGTATGAGCCCTGACTGGGAATTGAACCAGAAACCCTTTGGTTTGCAGGCTGATGTTCAGTCCACTGAGCCACACCAGCCAGGGCTGAAAAATATTTTTAATTCCTTTAAATTTTGTTTTCCTAACTCTGTACTGTCTGCTTACCATTTCATGTTAATGTTAGGGTCCACTGCACATTCTTATCATCATGGTGATAAGTTGTTATGTGTCTCCTGATTTGGCCATTCTTTATTAAATGGAGGAGAGACCAGTTATTACCAGATAACCTCAAATTACCATATATTTATATTTAAATTTGATATATCTTCTTCCTTTTGTTATAAAATACAGATCAGGTCATCCAGGCACATTGCAGGCGTTGTCCTCCAGAGAAATAAATGATTGGTGGTAGGGAAAACTTTCTGTTGACTTACAGACCAAGCAATTTTTGTAAGTTCCATTGTCCCAGGTAAGTATCAGAGAAAGGATTTGTACATCCCACAGGACAATAACAAACAGGAACATGCTATTGTTGATACATTGTTAAGGCTACTGAAAACAGATTATGCTGTTTAAATTACTTTCTTTTTATTTTCAAACTAAATTTTGTTTCCATTTTAAAATAGTTGGTGCTTAAGTATAGCATTTGAGAAACAACAAATAAAAATATTTATATTTAAGTCACTAAGAAATAGCCACTAATTACCTTTTGGTGTATTTTTTTTTAAACTTTTTTCAGATTTTTTTTGGGGGGGAGGGGAGAGGGAAAGGGAGGAAGAAAGAGAGAGAAACATCAATGTGTGGTTGCCTCTCATGTACTCCCTTCTTGGGACCTTGGCCTGCAACCCAGGCATGAGCCCTGACTGGGAATTGAACTGGTCACCCTTTGGTTCACAGGTCTGCACTCAATTCACTGAGCCACACCAGCCTTAGCTGGTATATTTTCTTTAAATTGTTTCACTTTGTATTTATTAATTACTTTTAAAGCATCATTATCATATTCATATACATATCTGTAAAAAAAGTCAAAACCACCTTTTTTTCTGATTGCAAATGTAAAAAAAAATCACAATAATCCTATGCCTTATGGGTGACTAACATAAATGTTCATTTTTCTAGGATTTTTCATATCTACATACATGCATATGTCCCCATATACCATTTTTCAAAGCATAGATAGCACAGTATTACTAATAAATTATAGATGAAAATAACATAAAAAAAGAGGATGAAAGTTAGTATCTATTAGGAATTTTCAGCTACTTCCATTAAAATTCTGCATTTACTTCTTGAATTTAAGAAATTATTTTTTTTTAATCAGGTTTTCTAAATCCTAACTGTTAAAAGAGAAATAGAAATTCCATGATTAGCATATAAAATAAACATTTGTTCACTTAATGCCTTTTTTCCTGTATGTGGAAATTACTCAGTTGTCTCTCATAAACATACAAGTAAGCCAATAATCATTGTTAAAATTTTGGAAAATACATAAAGTTTTAAAGAAAGAAATAAAAATAATTTAAAATTTTACTCCCTGAGACAGACAAATCATGCTAAGATTGAATGTACAACTTTCTAAAAAATTTTAGGCATGTCTATAAATACAGACCACATATATTTTAGCATTATTCTCCACATGCTGCTCTATAATTTGGTTTGTTCCCTTAACAATATACCATGAACATCTTTCCATGTACCTATGTCAATATTAAAATTATCATATCTGTCTACCTGTTTCTATTATGTTGATATGTTAAACTTTATGTAATCTAATATTCATTTATTTATTCAGCAAATATTTATTGAGTACCTACTACATTCCAGGCACAGCTCATGTTTGGGAGATAGGTAAGAAAAGAGACATAGCTCCTGCCTTCACATATTCTAGTTGGGATGTATAAGTATAAACAAAATAAAAACTAAATACCATCTATACCAGATATCTATAAGTCTAAGAAGAAAAATAAGGGAGGGTAAATGAGATATGAAATGCCCAAGTTGTGGGCCAAAGAATTACTGTTTTATATAGGATAAGTATGTAAAAGGACAAGACATGCAGCAAACAAGTGGGGAGAGATTTCAGGCAGGAGAGAAGCAAGTGCAAAGCTTTGAAACAGGTAAGTTCTGAGTATGTTCACAGATGAGCTTTTAGGTCCCTGTGGCTGGGGTGGAGTGAGCAGGGGGAGTGATAGGACATGGGGTCAGAGGGGCTATGGGGCCAGATGATATGAGAATTTGCAGGTTTACAGTGAGAACATTGATTTTTTTTTTCTACTTGAATAAAATAGGAAGCCATTAAAGAGTGTTGAGGTCAGTAGTAACAGGATTCGATTTACTTTTTTAGAAAAGGATTACAGTTCTTGCTGTGTGTAGAACAGACTAAAGGGAGTTAAGGTGGAAGCAGGAAGCCCAGTTGGGAGGCCAGTTCAGTGCCCTGGAGTGCACTGAAATACAAGGTCAGGAAGATGACAAGAAACTAGGAAGAAATGGCCAATGAAGTGAAAAGAAGACCATGATAACAGGGCATCATAGGAGCCAAGTAGAAGAGTTCCTACGAGCAGGGAGTAATCAACTAGTAATAACTCAAGTGCAATGAGAACAGAGTATTAAATAAGCACTGTGGAGGTCATTGGTGATGATAATAAAAGTGTTTGAAAACTTTAGGTGCTAAATTTGGAGTAGACTCAGGATAAAATGAAAGTAGAAGAATTTCTGACGATAGGCATTTCCTCTTTCAAGGAAATTTGCTGTAGTGAAACAGAGAATTGGGGAAATATCTGGGGAGGGATGTGAGGTCAAGGGAGAGATATTGGAGATATTAAATTATATTTGTTCTACCCCCAAAGCATTTCTCCTGACTGCAACTAAAGTTGAAATGAGTTTTTAAGTCACAGCTATAATTTAATTTTGGCTCTTTCCTATAGTCCTTCTGTTCCTAAGTTAGAAGCACCCACCTGAGGTTAGCTTTCTCCTCCTCTGTTGTGGTGTCATTTCTAGTCTTCCTTTTTTCTCTATCATCCATATTCTACATCTGCCTCCTGCTTTATGGGAACTATTAATATGTCATATAATTTTAAACAGATCACCATATCTTTACTCCCCTTTAATTCCTTCCTGAAAAACGCTTTGTCTCTTTAATGGAATTATCATAAAAAAGTTTGCCAAAAGCTTTTGTTCTTCATCTCCTATTATAGATTTATAAATAAATTAAACATATCTGTTGATGTAATGTTCATTTCCAAATCATATTTTCCTAATAGTTCAATTACTACAAATAGAGCTGGGATTAATGGTACTTGAACCTGAAACTGTCCATGTAATCTGACCCTTCATTCATTAAGATGTTTAGAACAAACTTTTCCTTTTGAAAGCCTTTTTCTGCAGAGTGCTGTATGATTTTTCTCTTTTTTAATTTCCCTTTATTCTCTCCTACTTTGCATTTTTATCCATGTTTCTAGTTCATCAGGATTTTTTCTATTGCAATGTAAAAATCACCCCAAAACTTAGTGTCTTAAAACAATGATAACAATTTGCTATAGTTTACTCTTTCTGTGGGTCTGGAATTTGGGAGTGGCTCTGACTCAGGTCTCTGTTGATGTTGAAGAGAGATATTTCAGAGGAATGATCTTGAAAGCCTCTTTACCACATGTCTGGTGCCCGAATTGTGAAGCCCTGAACAGCTGGTACTCCTTGGACATAGTCTTTGCCTCTAGGTAGTTTCTTTAGAGAGTCTCTCCAGCATAGTAACTTTAGGATGCTGGGGTTCCTGCATGTCAGTACAAGGCTCCCATGGCATGTGTCTGAAAAGAAAGCCAGGTGGAAGCCAGCATTCCCTTTTGTGAGTTAGCCTCTGAAACACTGGGACAAGACTTCCACTATATTTGATTGGTCCAGAGAATGACAAAATTCTACTTAGTTTCAAAGGAAAGGGGCTTAGACCCCCGCCCCCACCTTCCAATGGAGGAACATCATAGTAGCATCGTAAAAACAGCATGTGGAACTGGATATATATTGGTCCGACCATCTTTGAAAGATTACAGTCTGCCACACCTCCCAACCACACCAATATCCTTCCTTGTCAAATCTTGTTTTTCCATGTAATTATGTTCTTTTACTTCAGCGTAATCTCCAGTCCTGCATGATCTTTTTACTCTCTCATTATCCTCCTAACTTTACTTTCTTGCCTCCCATTCTGAAGCTCGTGGTTAGAAACTCCTTGTATTCTTTATTATCCTCACTTGCCTTCTACTTGTGATCCTTAAATACACTAAATACATCAATTCCCAAATCAAATGAACTCTGCCTCTGCACTGCTGAATCATCATAAAAAAATTCCATTACTGTTTGTTGGCATTATTATTAGTAGTAGTAAAATTAATTTCTATCCTCAACCACAGTATGTGGTACTACTAAGCGGTACTCTGTCAACTAATTGAAAATATTCCCCACTCTCTAAATTTCTGTATACCAATAATGAACTATCAGAAAAGAAACTAAGAAAACAATGCCATTTATGATTGCATAAAAAAAACCTATAAATAAATTCAACCAAGGAGGTAAAAGATCTGTATTCAGAAAATTATAAGATACTGAAAAACAGAAATTGAAGATGATACAAATAAATGGAAGCATATACTGTGTTTATGGATATGAAAAATTAACATCATTAAAATGTCCATACTATCCAAAGCAATCTATAGATTCAATGTAATTTCTGTCAAAATGCCAGTGGAGTTTTTCACAGAAGTAGAACAGATGATCCAAAAATTTATATGGAACCACAAAAGACCATAAATAGCTACAGTAATCTTGCAGAAGAAGAACAAAGTTGAATGTTTCATACTACCTGATATCAAATATACTACCAGGCAGTAGTAATCACAACATCATGGTACTGGAATAAAAACAGACACATAGATCAATGGAACAGAATAGAGAGCCCAGAAATAAACCCACATTTATTTGGTCAATTAATATTTGACAAGGGATTCAAAAACATATGATGGGTTAAAGACAGTCTATTCAATAAATGGTGTTGGGAATATTAGACAGATACAGGCCAAAAAAATGAAATTAGACTTCTTTCTTATACCATATATAAAAACTAACTGAAAAGGATTACATGTAAGGCTCAAACCCAAAAAACTCCTAGAAGAAAACAAGCAGTAAACTCTTTGACATTTCTCTTAGCAATATTTTTTTCTGATATATCTCCATGGGCAAGAAAAGCAAAAGCAAAAATAAACAAATGGGACTATATCAAACTAAATTGTTATGCACAGCAAATGAAACCATCAGCAAAACAAAAAGACAACCTACCAAATGGGAGAATATATTTGTCAGTGATACATTCTATAATGGGTTAATATCCAAAATTTGTAAAGAACTCATACAACTCAAGACCAGAGAAACAAATGCAATTTAAAAAATGGGCAGAGGACCTGAATAGACACTTTTCCAAAGAGGAAGTACAGATGGCCAGTAAACATAGGAAAAGATACTCAACATCACTAATCATTGGAGAAATACAAATTAAAACCACAGCAAAACATCACCTCACTGCTGTCAGAATGGCCATCATCAATAAAACAACAGCAAGTCTTGGTGAAAATGAGGTAGAAATGGAATCCTCGTGCACGTCGGTGTCAGAGCAGATTGGAACAGGCACTGTGGAAAGCAGTACGGAGCTACCTCAGAAAAATAAAAATGGAACTGCCTTATGATCCAGCAATTCTATTTCTGGGTATATATTGGAAGAAACAACAAAATACTCATTTGAAAGAATATGCACCCCTATGTACATTGCAGCGTTATTTATAACAGTTAATATACAGAAGTAACCCAAGTGCCCATAGGTGTGTGGATAAAAATGTAGTGGTACATATATACGATGGAATATTCTTCAGCCATAAAAAGAATGAAATCTCACCATTTGCAACAGCAAACAGGACCTAGAGGGTAATAGGCTAAGTGACATAAGACAAAGACCAATATCATGTGAGTTCACTTACATGTGGAGTGTAAGGAATGAGACACATGAACAAAGAAAATAGAAACAGATACACAGATGCAGAGAGCAAACTGATAGTCGCCTGAGGGGGAGTGTTTGGGGAACTGGGTAAAAATGTTAAAGGAATTAAGAAGTACAAACCAGTTGTTAGAAAATAGTCATAAGAATGTAAAAGTACAGTATACAGAATATATCAATAATATAGTAATAATTATGTATGGTGCTAGGTGAGGACTTGAAATACTGAGGGGATCACTTTGTAAAGTATATGATTGTCTTGCTATTATGCTGTACAGATGAAACTAATGAAAAATGACTTTGAATGTCAACAGTAATTAAAATATAAAATAAAAAATTAAATAAAATACCTTTACTTATTTAAACTAGAAAAAAATAAGTATATATTCCCCATTCTCAGGGATGGCTTTTGCAAACATTTACCATTTATCTGAAATTTACCTTTTCACAACTCTCCCCATCAGCAAATATTTTGGTGTTCTTTTTACAGAAATTTATCTTATTTTCTGATGTCATACATCCAAGATTTAATTTCTAAAAATTAAATATTAGTTCACTTATTTTTATCATTTTTAAGAAATAATATTTAATACACATTTTTCCTTTTTATAGGTATACTTTTTGTGCATTGTTTTTGAAGTGTTCTTTTAAATTTTTGAATTGATAACATCATTTAAGTTTTAATTTTATTCTAAATTGAGTATTATTTAAAAGCCCAATTCCCAACTTTTTAAACTGACATGTACTTAGCACACACTGTTTGCCAAAAAATGGTCCTAAGTGCTTTGTATGTAATCAACCATTTGATTCTCAAAAGAACCCTGTATTACAGAAACTAATATTATTATTCCTATACTACATTAATTGAACTGAGGTAGAGAGAAGATAAATAACTTTTCAACTTTTCCTTCAAAAAACTAGGAAAACTCTAGTTTATCTTCACAACTGTATAACACTGCTTCCATTTATACCTAATGCTATTAAGTTATTATTAAATGGGCTTGTATCTCTACCTTTCTAAATTTCCTAATGTTTTCTAAGCAGGCAAAAAATGACCAATTTAGGTATTCCAGCTTCTTAAAAATAATTTATATTCTTATTTTGAGTAGTATACACAGGTATGCTTTAAATGCATACACACAAATATTTTTATTTTTATTTGATACATTGCTTTCTGCAATAAACATATTATTAATGTTGCCTGATAATTTGAATTATATCATTTCTTTTTTTTGTGCTATATTTTGCTAATAGTTTTTAGTGGATATAATTGACATATAATATTGTATAATTTTAATATGTACAATGTGCTCATTTGATATATATTCTAATACAGTTATCATCATAGCATTAGCTATGCTATGTTCTATCATCTCACATAATTACTTTTGGTGTGTGAGAATATTTAAGTTCTAGTCTCGTAGCAAATTTGATATAATACAGTATTGTTTATTATAATCACTTTGCTGTGCATTGGATCTCCAGAACTTATTTATCTTCTACTTGCAGGTGTGTACACTTCAATCATTATTTCCCCAAACTTCCACCAACCCAGCCCCTGGTTACCACCAATGTAGTCTGTTTTTATGAGAGTGGCTTATTTAGATTCCACATATAAGTGATTTAATACAATATGTGTCTTTTTCTATCTGACATATTTCACTAAGCATAATGCCCTTAAGGTCCATTCATACTGCTGCAAATGGCAGCATGTCCTTTCCCATGGATGACTAACATTCCACTGAGTGTATATATACACCACGTGTTCTTTATCCACTCACTCTTTGGTGGACATTTAGATAGTTTCCACATTTCTGTTATTTTAAGTAATGCTGCAGTGATCATGAAAGCACAGATATCTGTTTGATATCCTGTTTTCATTACCTTTGTTCCATCCAGAAAGTATCCAGCCATGTACTCTGAAAAATACATTTACTAAAGAAGATACAAGGTACAAGAAACACTGTACGTAGGACAATGATGCCTCGGCCCCCCGCCAAAGTAGGCACCTTGGGACCTCACACAGTTCTCCCAGTTGCCATCAGCTACCCCACCATATTTTCTTGAATCTTATTAACAGTCTGAAATCTCTTCACTTTCAAAGATGATTTTAGTTTGGGGAAAAGCCAAAAGTCACAGGATGCCAAATCTGGGCTGAGTCACCTAGGTGATTTGACGTTTTGTCAAAAAACTCTGCCCAAGACATGATGCATGAGCAGACATGTTGTGATGAAGCTGTTAAGCACCAGCTGCCCATAGATGCAGCCTTCTGAATCATCAGAATAGTTTCTGCAAAGGAATGTTTAAGCCTAACACAAAATTTGATGCAAATTCGTTGTTCTACTCTCTCAGTCATTTTGAATGTGATGGACACACAGTACACATGTTCACTCAACAGTGTCTACTGCCCCCACTGACTGGTACAGTGAGGTCATCATTGTTCACACATGTGCATTCCAGTCCACTCTTCATGGCTGCCAGTTTATGTGGACGTCACACAAACTATTCTCATTATACTAACAATGGCTGGACATTTTATGGACAGATGTCACATGCCCAGAAGAGGGTTGCTGGATCACATGATAGTCCCATTTTAATTTTCTGAGGAAACTTTATACTGTTTTCCATAGTTGCTGCACACATTTACATTACTACCAATAGTGCACAAGCGTTCTCTCTTCTTCATATACTGACCAATACTGGTTATCTTGTGATTTTTGATGATAGTTTATTTTAACAAGTGGGAGGTTACATCTCATAATGATTTGATTTTCATTTCCCTGATGGCTAGTGATGTTGAGCATCTTTCCACGTACCTGTTGACTGGATGTCTTCTTTGGAAAAATGGGCATTCAGCTCTGCCCATTTAAATCAGATTGTTTTTTAGCTATTGAGATGTATGAATTCTTAACATAGTTTGAACATTATTCTCTCATCCAATAAATGTTTTGTAAATATTATCCCTCATTCTGTAGGTTGCTTTTTCATTTTTTATTGTTTTTTTTGTTTTTTAGAGCTTTTAAATTTGATAAAACCCACTTGTTTATTTTTTGCTTTTGTTGCTTGTATTTTTAGTGTCATATCCAAAAAATCATTGCCAAGTCAATGTTAGGGAAATTGTTCCCTCATTTTCTTCGAGGAGTCTTATATCAGGTCTTACATTTAAATCTTCAATTCATTTTGTTAATTTTTATAAGTTCTATAAGAAAGAGTCTAATTTTATTTTTCTGTATGTGGTTATTCAGTTTTTCCAACACTATTTGTTGAAGAGACTATCTCCTCTTCGATCCCTTGGCATATATTAGTTGGTTGTATAAGTGTATGTTTATTTATGGACTCCATATTTTGTTCTAATTATCTATATGTCTGTTTTTATGCCCATATAATGCTGTGTTGATGACTACAGCATTGTAATATAGTTTAAAATCAGGAATTGTGATGCTTCTGGCTTCTTGTTCTTTCTCAAGATTGCTTTGGGTATTCATGATCTTTTGAGATTTCATACAATTTTAGGATTTTTTTCTACTTCTATTAAAAATGCCAATGAAAGTTTGATAGTGGTTACATTGACTCTATTGATAGCTTTAGGTATTATGGTCATTTTAACAATAACAATTCTGATCCATGAACACAATATGCCTTTCCATATTTTTGTGTTTTCAGTTTCTTTCACCAAACTGTCATAATTTTCATGGTATAGACCTTTCACCTCCTTGGTTAAATTTAGTTTTAGTATTTTATTGTTTTTGATACTATCGTAAATGGGATAGTTTTCTTAACTATTTATTTTTAGATATTTTATTGTATAGAAACTCAATTGATTTCTGTATTTTGATTTTATATCCTGCACTGTACTGAATTCATTGATTAGTTCCAAGACTTTTTTGGGGTTGATCTTTAGGATATTTCCTTTTTTCAAAATATATTTTATTGACTATGCTATTACAGTTGTCCCATTTTTTTTCTCCCCTCTACTCCCCTCTGCCCTGCACACCCACTCCCATCAGCATTCCCCCACTTAGTTCATGTCCATGTACCATACATATAAGTTCTTTGGCTTCTCTCTAGGCTATATAAGAGCATACCATCTAAAATGACAATGGTTTTACCTCTTCCTTTTCAATCCGGATGCCATTTATTTCTTTGTTTTACCTGATTGCTCTGTCAAGAACTTCCAGTACTATATGACTAGGAGTAGCAAAAGTAAACGCCCTTGTCTTGTTCTTAATCATAGAGGAAAAGCTTTCAACCTCCCACCAGTAACTACAATATTAGTTGACTTCTGTTCCTGCGGAGGCACAGAATTCAAGAATGTCTAAGAGACTACAGGGTTGGGTCTCACTCTAATGAGATTTTGAATTTCAGCTGACAAGAGGATGGCCCCTTGGGAAATAGTAGCCCAAGTGTAAACTATGCCGTTAAAGAGGCTCTAAGACTTGGACCTGAGACAAACTTTGATGTGAAACACAAGAGGAGAAAACTTGGACTTCTCTCTCCTATATATTCATTGGACACACCCACACTCTCACACACCCACAAACACACACTGGAAGAGAGAGAGGGAGAGAAGAGAACCCTCAGTGGTCATGCTTGTACAGCAAGACCACCATAAGCAGGGGAGCAGCTTGTAGAGCAGGCTGGACAAGGATAGTAGCAGATTTTTGGCTCTATGAGTAGCACATCAGTAGCAGTTTTGTGGTACTTGAGGCAACATATGCCAGAAGGATGGGGGTCATTGGTTAGGGGAGAAAGAGAAGAGGACAACTCGCAGAGTGAACATCTACCTAACTTTGACACACTCAATGCTGCAGTCAGAATAGAGCATGTTACCAAGGGGAGGGCAAGTTTAAAAATGCACTTAAAGCACCTCAGCTACTAGAAGAGCATTACCTGTGTTAAAGTGGTTGGTGCCTTGGATTCATTGTGAAAAGAATTAAACATTAATGTGACACTCCTCTTATTCCCCAAAATGTTATCTATGTATTAAATCTAATGTTTCTCTTCTAGGCCCATTGCCACTGCCTTGGCTTAAATCCAACCATTATTCTTGAAGGTGAATAGTTCCATAAAAGCCTACCTGATATCTGAAATTACAATGCCCCACTCTCGAATTCCCAGCTACAGGCTCTTAATTTACTCTCCAGAAACAAAATCTAATCATATGACTTCTCTGGATAGAATTCCTAAATTGTTCCCTATTACATGACACATGATTCAAATTTCCTTGAATTTTATGAAAAGCTTTATACTATCTACTCATTCCCACCCACTTAATGCCATTTCCTATCATGGTCCCCCATTTACCCTTTAAAGCATGTGTCATTCCTGAAGGGGTCATACTGGTCGACATGCCTTCCCCATTGCGGACCTGTCCCTTCAGCCCAAACGCCATCCTCATTTTTGCTTTCAAACTCCAGCAAAGCCTTTTTCTTCAAAAGCTACTTTCCTCTACAAAGAGCGAAAAGTTTTATCCTGTCTAATATCTAACATTTAAAAATTGATTTTTAAAGTTTTGTTTATATTCTTCCTTACCAAAGAGTTAGCTTAACTTGGGTAATGATTTAGTTCATCTGTATTCCCCTCTTACAAAAGGGTTTAGGTAAGTAGCAAACACTCAATATTTTATTTTTCTTTAAGAACATTGTCCATTTTGATCCTAATGCTTTTCAGGACTTAGTGATATAAAGCACAACATTGGAGAGGTGTTCTTCATTTATTGATTTAGTCAACAAAGGTTTATTGTGTGCCTACATCTTAGAAGACACTGTGCTAGTGTCAGAGGTTGACACACAAATCTTATGAATGTAGCCCTGCCTTATATGCTTATAGGGAAGAAAATAACTAAATAAAAAGACCCAAACTATAATTTATTGAGAATATAAATGGTTCTCCAGGATTCTGAAGGGTATCTAGTAAATTACTGAATTATAGTTTTTGAGAGAATAGTTGTCTGTGCTTTCTAAAACAAGTTTATCTTTTAGTCTTAAGAAAATCATACACCTGAAACTATGAATATCCTAGAAGAAAACATAGGCAGTAAGCTCTTTGACATCACTCTCTTAGCAATATCTTTTTGGCTCTATCTCCTTCAGCAAGAGAAACAAGAAAAAAAAAGAACAAATGGAACTATATCAAACTAAAATTTTTTTGCACAATCAAGGAAATAATCAATAATACAAAAGATAATGTACTAAGTGAGGGAAAATATTTGTAAATGATACATTCAGTGAGGGATTAACATCCAAAATTCATAAAGAACTCATATAACTCAACATCAAAAAAAGAAAATCTAATTATAAAATGGACAGAGGACCTGAAGAGACATTTCTTTAAAGCAGGTATATAGATGACTAATAGACATATGAAAATATGCTTAACATCACTGGTCATCAGAGAAATGCAAATTAAAACTGGAATGAGATATCGCCTCACAATTGTCAGAATGGCTGTCATCAATAAATCAGCAAACAACAAGTGTTGGCAAGGATGTGGAGAAAATGAAATCTTTTTGCACTGTCGGTGGGAATGCAGATTGGTACAGCCACTGCAGAAAACAGTATTTCCTCAAAAAATTAAAAATAAAGCTGTCATATGACACAGCAATTCCACTTCTAATTCAAGAAGTGGAATAAAAATAAAAACGCTTATAAAACACTTATTTGAGAAGATATATACACCCCTATGTTTATTGCAGCATTACTAATAATAGCCAATAGATGAAAGGGTAAAGAAGAGATGGCAATTATGTGTGGGTGTGTGTGGGGGTGTGTATGCAAGAAATATTATTCAGCAATAAAAAATGAAATCTTGCCATTTATGACAATATAGATGGACCTAGAGCATATTGTGCTAAGTGAAATAAATCAGTCAGAGAAAGGCAAATACCATATGATCTCACTTACATGTGGAATCTAAAAGAATAAAATAAATGCATAAACAAAACAAAACAAAACAGAAACAGATCCATAGGCATAGAGAACAAGCTGATGGTTTCCAAAGGGAAGAGGGTGGGGGGGATGGAAAAAAAAAGTAAATATTAAGTCTAATATATACTTAATGGCCAAGAAGTTAATTTGTGGAATAAATTTTTCTGTAGTGAAAAAAATTTAGATTTGTTGCATAGTGCTATGAAAAATATCATAACTGAGATGTCCATCAGGATTCGAAACCCATTAATAATTGGGAAAGCATTTAAATGAATTTCACATTTCACAAATCCTCCCTGACAGATATTTGTAAATGCAAATAACTACAGTGGGTTCTCACAGTGTAGAGGGTTGCCCAGTTCCACCTTGGGGTGGTGGTGGGACTGAGATACATAAAGCAGGGATCTTCACTCTTCAGTTGTGACACGGGCAGGGCCAGTTTTGAGCCAGTACAATCCTTTCCACAGACGCCACAGTCAGAGAGGCTGGGAACTAAAATCTGCATTTATACCTTATTCATAGTTTTCATAAGTTCATGACCTCCCTCTCTGCTACAGGTTATTAATTTTTTAAAAAATCATTTGCTGAACTATATAAATTTATATGTAGTTTTATAGCTAATTTCAGTTTTGCTTAACATTAATCTCTTTAAATTTTTCTAGGTAGGTTTGTCTTTTGTGCTCTCAAACAGATGTTTTTGTTTCAAAAATAATTTAAGTACAATGCAAACATTAAAATACTAGGGAATGGTGGCAAAATAGGAAAGAGCAGAGGTACACAAGGTGAAGCTACATGGGGATTAGTCCATACAATGTTGGCCATGACCTTCTGTATACTTTTTCAGGTGTGACTGGACAAGTAACAGAATTGCCTCTAATCCTTCTAGCACACAATTTGAAAAGAGAATACCATTTTTTAAAATAGCAAATTGTGCAACGTTCTAATAAAATGAAGGCAAGTATTCATGGACTAAGTCTAGGTAGAAAATTTTTTTTACGTTCTCCTTGATAAAATACCTCGGAATGCCATGGACAAGCCCTCCACACTGTTAGGTAAACATAGTACCATGTTCTTAGTGCTCTTCCTTGCGATGTTCCCCAGGGAAGGGTGCTATCATCATACCGAAGTACAGTAAGACACACAAAGTCTATGCTATTGTGTGTGTCTGTTTACTGTACTGGAAGGAATAGGAGGACACAGTTTCACTAGGGGATAATTGGAGGATCACTTTTAAAGTAACTGGAGGAATAAAAAGGCTGCATACCCTACAGAAAACTCTCCATAGGCATTCTTTCCTGTTTAGGTTTTAACAGTCAGAGGACAATACCGTGTTCTTTAAGTTCTTCTAATTATCTCCAGTTAGTTTCTGAAAGGCCATTTGGAAGTCTATTCATAGTTACATCCAAAGCGATACCACCTGGTGGTGATAGAGTTTTGCTTCGGCTTCAGCTTTTGTTATCAAATATTGTTCGTTGAAAATGTATAACTGCAAGGACACCCATGACTCTTGACAAGAGCCTGACACAGTTGTGTTAACCAGAAAAGGCCAGAGTCATATAACATCGCTCTCATGAAACTGGTCTTGGGTTGACATTTTCTGAAAATAAAAAACCAAATAAGGGCAATGGCTTAAACGAATTGCTGCCTATTTCAGTCAGAAGTGGACAGAGAGGCCTATGGACTACAACTATTCTAGAGGTATGGTGGAGTTGGCACTAGAACAGAAAACTGAGCAACTGAGCCTCTGGAGTCCCAGGGAATATGTCAGTGGTCCACGGCCAGCCTGGACTGGTTAAATCAGAACCCCTGAATTTCACCCTAGACCACCCAGAGCAGGGCACTGGGGTGGCGTGCGGGGATCTGCATTTTTAACAAGAATCTTGGGTGATTCTGAGGCAGAGATGGGTTGGTGGTCCCTGTCACAAGAGCCTGGTCACCATAATTTTAGTTGGAAAATAAAGTATAATCAAACACTGCAGCCATTCTAAAATGGTCTAGCACATCACTCAGAGAATGCCAGCATTAAGCATCACTGCGCTGATATATCCTCCAATTCTATAAATACATTTCATGGCTGAAAAATAAGCACGCATTTAACTGGATGAGGTGTCCTGCCATATGGGCGACCACAATTTGCACTATAGCTAGAATCTTACATCAGGAACATCAGGTTGTGCAGCTCTTGGTTGGTGGTATTATTGGGGCACATGTATACAAAATAATGATGTTTATTTAAAAGGTTTTATGGAAGGTTCTTTTGGATGGTAATAATTAGAAAGCTGTTTCAGTTGTCAGTTTTGGATACTCCTATCAGCAATGTGATTTTGTCACATGCATATAAAATATAGACTATCATTCTATTCCATGGAACAGAGGGAGGGGTTGTATATTTATCAGACTTAAACATTCTGCTGAACCAAATGTTTCCAATATTTTAAGGGGGCACAGCATTCTTTAAAGTGTCACCCCATTGGAAAACCTTGTTGGGGAACATTGTGACACACCCTGACTCTTGAGAAAGCAGGTTGCTCCAGAACTAGTACGAGCATCACTAGCAGGGCGTACCTGAGCTCTGCGAAAGAGAGAGTGGGATGCTTTCGGTTTCTGACACAAGTTGCACTCTGGGTTGGCTTCACCAGCATGGAAGCTGTTGATGAGTGGTAAGAACCCCCCACAAGAATACGTAGAGTGTTATTAACTTTTAAACCACAGATTTCTGCTAATGGAATGAGGGAAATATTTGTGTCTTTCCCAATCTTCTGAACGACATGATCTCACTCCGTTCCAGTAATGTGCAAAATAAGTCACTGTAAAAGCACAATTTAGGGACAAGAAAGTAAAGTGAAGTCCCCTTTCAGCAACATGAGTGTAAAAACCGCGGAGTGTCCTTTGAAATGAAATTATTCTATTGGTAAAACAAAACAGAACAAATGAACAAAAACATGGTTTACAGATGCTTCCTTATAATAATACATCCTAAAAGCCTAGACTAGATTTTCATGTGAGGAAAGTGGGTCTTTAGAATTGGTAGAATGTAGATGCAAAGAAAGACATATACTTTGTAAAGAGAAAGGTAGAGTTTTCTAATATATATTTTAATAAATTAAATCAATTCGTGAAAGCCAAAATGTTTGACAGAGCACATGGAGAATCCTCCTTGTAGAATAGAAATATGCACTATTATTAGCTTGATAATGAAGTGAATGGAGCTCTGCTGTCTTTTCATGATGGCAGAGGGTAGCAAGGTGAGTCCTACTGTCACAACAACTCTCAGAGGAAGGAGTAAAGCCACAGGGTGTATAAAGTAAGAGTCCCAGTTGCAGATGGATTTGAAATGGATAATTCACTATTTTAAAAAGATGAATACATAGAGAATTTATTAATAGCTAGTTGAGAGAAAAATGAGATGACTTCTGCTCTTGGACACAGTTAAAAGCCAAGATTAGACAACAGTAGAGTTTTAAAGGATTGGCAAAATGAAATTAGGCAAAGTTATATAGTCTTAAAGGGAATTTGTAAACACTGACATTATTTTCAGAAGAGTTTCTGACACAGGAGGAAGAATAATAAGGGCTGGTGATGGCAGAGATAGGTTAAACAAAGTGCTGTAATTAATGTCACCGCAGACTTTCCACCTGAAGATGTGAGTCTCTGGAATGCAATCCCATGGAAAAGAAGAATGGCTGGCCCAACATCCAATTCAATAAGGTTTTTATGCCTTGGTTGATGCATTTATGTTTAACACATATAGGACAGCAGGCTCTTGGTTGTATGAGAATTGTCATTATCTTTATCAGGGCAACACACATTTTTTAAAGTAAATAATGTATGAGAACGTGTGCAATACCATCTGATGGTCTTGCTTGTCTCTGGGTGGGGAAGAAGGTAAGTCCAGGATGGGACTAGTGAACTGGGGTTAAATAAAAGGGTAAAAAATCCAGGAGTCCCGTTGGGGTTTGGAAGGAAGGTTGTAGTGGGAACATAAGTGTGATATTAAAGGATGGATAAGTGATTGCTGGCCCAGAATAGGCTATTAGGGTTTGCATTTCAGAGAAGGATCTGCTGTAATAAGCAGTAGATATGAGTTGCAGCCTATGAACTATATTATGTAAAACTATGAGAGTGGTTTGATGAAAAACAGCGGAAGTCAAAGACCAACGAAATATAAAGCTGGATTCTGGGTGCATCATCTACATGGACCTAGGGCTGGAGAATCGGATTTCAAGCCAGGTGCTGATGTATGTGAGTGAAAAGAAGAGAGATCAAGAGGCTGGCAATGCCAGCAACAGAGAAAGGTTAATAACAGTAAAGCCCCATGAAAGGGCCAACTTTTATTTAAGAATGGAAGAGTAGTCACACGGGTTTAGGATTGGTGAGGAGGAGAGTTCTGGCACTACTTCCCAGTTTGAGAGTGGTTGGAGAATGGTAATTAGTGTTTCCAACATATGGCTTAACTTTGGTAAAGAGAAAAAAAATATTAGTAATATAGACTCTGAGGATATAGAATGTTTTGCTCTCAGTGGAAAAGAAGTTCCAGAAGGCACAAGGAAAGAATTGGGAGAAAATGGGTCAAAAGAATGAAATAGGGAAAAAATTATCAGGTGTGGATTATCAGTTCCTTAATTCAAGAGATATTTATCAAATGACTTCTATAGCCGGGCACCGTTCTAGAAACCAGGGATACAGTAGTAGTGAACGACACAGAGTAGGTCTATGCCATCAAGAGTCTGAGATTCTTGTTGACTATTTACATGGAATTACACAGGAGGTTTAGAGGTTCATCCTTTTCATTTGTCACAAACTGTTATAACGATAGGAGTGCTTGCTAAATAAATAAATGGAAGGAAGGAAGGAAGGAAAGAAGGAAGGAAGGAAGGAAGGAAGGAAATTACATTAGGGTAAGGCTGTCTAGAATAGCAGAAATATGGAACCTAGGTATTTGTAAATGTTGAGAAAAACTAGCCACCAAACTAAAAGATATAATTTAAGAGAGGGAATAAACTAGAAGAAAAAGGGAGATCTTTAAAAGGCCAGGATATAAATTTAATATACATTGTGGAATACTCTCAAACTTGAGTGATATCTATCTATCATTTATCTGTCTATTGATCTATCAATCCATGGATCACAGTCAGTTACCTGTAATTTAGTTATACACACAAATCCATACACACATGTATATGTGTTGGTAATATCCTAAAATGATCATTTTTTCATCCCTTTTGACATTTCTGCATGATCTAGACACAGCTTTATAAACAAGTTCCCTCCCTCACTTACCTGAACTATCTAAGGAGAACTTCTCTGTCTGCCCCTGCAAAAGGGAACATCACTTCTTTTTGGAGATGCTCCTGTTCATAGATCTGCAATAAATTAAGCTTCATGTTGCCATATACTGTTAAGGATTTTCCAGTCCCACAAACATTATGTTTGCACCAGCCTCCCTTTGGAAATTATCATATTAACTCCAATGTGAAATTAATTAGAAACTGCACAATAAATGATAATTTATATATTTTTTAAATTGAGTATTATCTTTCTGTTATTGCCTAGAGGCTGAGCCTGTGAACAGTAATGGATGGAATAGGTGTTTGTTTCCAACAGCGGCCCAAGCAGTGCCTCCTTAGACATCGTGTTCCAAGCGATCTGCTGTGGCCTTGGCCTCAGAATCTCCAAATGAGGATCCCTTCCAAGTTGAGGCAACAAGCTTAGCTGGAGATTGGGAAGGGAGTTGACGCGGACCCAGAAGGCCACTGACAAACATAGATATTCCAGGCAGAAAATAAACTGCTGTTTTAAAGATGTAAAATTATAAATTTTTGAGTATAAAAAATGCCATTTTTTTTTTCCTTGAGCTCTGCCTCATTTTTGTTCTCAAATTAACAACTTGCCACTGGTTTACCACAGGAGACAACAAGAACATGTGTCATACCTATTGTCTGGGGCTGGGCTGAAGGAAGGTCAGGGAACTCTGCAGGCCAGTGGCAGGCTGAGGAGGTAGGTCGGCCCATGCTTAGCTTGGGGGTAGGACTGGAGGTAAGAGTTGCGCCTGGAGAGGGAGTAACAGTGAAAGCAGGGCAAGGCCAGAGTGGTGCCTCAAGAAACTTTTCTTTGATACCTCACTTCCCATTCATGGCCCTGGTCTAGGGGAAAGTGAAGATGGCTACCCTCTCTCCAGGGCAGCCTGAGGAGCAGGAGTGGCGTGTAGCTAGTGTCTGAGGGTAGGTCACTCAAAGAAAACATCCTCGCCACTGAGATAGCTAGTCTTCCTTGGGATTCTTACTGAGAGCTTCACTTTGTCTTTAGAAACCACCCCATCCTCAAGTCATACTGTCTAGGAGGAGTCAAATATTTACCCTGACCAGTTAATTCGGCTTCATTTTTGATACAAGTTAAAATAAACAGTGCTGAATAAAAATGAATTTTAAATTAAAATCCTTGGTAGTTGATTCTGTCATTTCTCAGAATCATTTAGGTAAATAAAAAGCAATAAATATAAATTTTTAAAATTGATCATTAAACTTAAAATAGTGCTAAAAGTTTTCCATGTAATAACCAAGAAAAAAATGCTTAATTATGTAAACGCTATACTTACTAGTCTACTAAATCGAAAATCACAAGGTCATCATTTTCTGTAAGTCCCCTCACTCAGATAAAACTCCAAAATTTAATGCTCTATGTACATGTGGTTTTACATAATTTCATGAAATATTTCTATATTAATCTTAACCATCTTTATTATAGTCCCTGCTCTTAAAACAATATTAAAAACCTTTTATATCATGATTATCCTTGGTTATATAAACTTATTGGAAAAAATATTTTGTTTATTAAGAACTGTACCAGAGGGCTTAATTCAATCCTTAACTGCAAAGATTTGACATTAATTATGAGTCAATATCCAACTTATCTAATCAACAACAACAAGATTTTTCATACAATACAGAGGACAATGTGAATGTGATTATCGAATTCTGAATATGTTTTTTACTTAAAAGCTACATAACGAGCATCCTTCACAGTCTTTGCGGTGCTATCATGTTGGATTTGATAAAGTTTTTTTCATGAAGACACAGTAAATCAGGCATAAAGAACTTTAAGCATATAAGGTAATTGTTAAACAAGTGACGTTATATTACACGCATGGCATACAACAATTATATAAATACATTTTATGAAAAACTTAAAGACACTCTAACTCCAAAGTTGATAAAGAAAATGTAAGATAATAGAAATACGTGGCAACTGGGAGGGAGCTTTTTGCCTCCTCTTTAATAGTCTCTAGAAAACAATCTCCTTTGAATTTGGGGAGATAACAGCATTTTTCATGCCTTTGCAGTTCATTTTCTGTGGTACATAAGGTAATAGAATAGACTTATATTCTTATATTAACAGTATTTTCTCTGTTTACATATTGTCTCTAAAAAAATTCTATCATTTTGCTTCATGCCATTTGAAAGCTAATTGCACATGACCTAATAAAATTTACTCTTTTTTTATTAGTAACTTATAGGAAGTAGAAAAGTCATCTGTTGTAAAATTAACTAGATTTGAAAAGCTTCCTAAGTTATAATGACTACCCAGATTTTTTTGAAATGCAAATGGTTATGATTATGATTTATATCAAGTGAAACATTCTACTATTACACTAGCATTAAAATAATAATAGTACTCCTCACCATTTGTTTCTATAAGTGTCTTCAGGGTTTGTCACTCTGATATTCCAGGTTTATGTATATTCAAACTATATTTTATGGGCATATTTACCTATGTCTTCATTAAAACAGTGTACACCGGAAATGAAATTTAGTATCATTGTGCCTAACACTTTTGAAATTAACCCATCAATGATTTGTAACAGTTATTTAATAGCCAAGAAAAGCTCCAAGCCCTGGAGAATTTAGGTCATTTTCCTCAGAAACTATAGTCATATTTTGCCAAGAACAAATAAATTTGACTGTGAAATTTTTCATGGGTTTGTAGTTCAAAAATAATGAAATTCAAGTGGATTCTATATTAGATAAAATTATTATCTCATATTATTAATAACAAATTTCAGCAACATTGACATTTTACATTAAGTCTTTGAAATATATAAAAATAACACATTCTATGCATAGCATAAAACAGTCACAACACATTCTTTTTATAAGAAGTCTTCTCATTTGTGTTATTAGCACATAATGAGGTAAGTAGTTGACCCTTTGTTCCATGGATTGGCAGGTTTGGGGAACACCTATTTTTTTACCTTTTTCCACTAAGGTAACCATGAAGGTAAGAGGACTTAGACCCAGACCTCTAAGAAGGATTCCTGTATGAAAGTGTTGAGAGCAATGTACATAGTCTACTATTTTTCCACTCCCTCAGTTTCTCACAAGAACTAGCATTTGTTCGCTTTTCCTCCCAGGTAATATTTACTGTTAGAAACTGCATCATCAAACTTAGCCCTAGTAAGTGTAAATAAAAATTGGAAATTTGGAAGGTTTTTGTTAGAAACTCATGTCATCCAGATAGCCATAAAGCATACATGGGCCTTAAAATCAGTCCTCTTTCACACTGCACTTGTAACTCAGGGACAATTGTTTCATAAACCATAACCTCTTTGACTGAGGTGATGCTAAGGGACATTCGACACTGATACTCAGCCTCTTCTTTCAGACCTCCAACTGGGCTGGCAGTAGGGATAACGATGGTCCCTGTTGTAGATGCTTGTGCAGTAAAATACTTTATATCACATGGGCTAATAAACAGGTGCCAGGTGGTAGTATTTGGAGCAGTGGTTCTCAAATTTCAAGGTGCTTCTGCATCACCTGTCGGGCTTGTTAACACACAGGTTCCTGGATATCACTCCCAAAGTTTCTGATTCAGCAGATCTGAGATAGGGTGGAAATTCGCAAGTCTAATAAAATCTCAGGTGATGCTGATGCTTCAGGAACCACACTTTGAGAATCACAGATTTAGAGCAAAGGGATTCTGACTTCTGAGTCTGACCTTAGCACACAACACACAACCTCTGTCTCTCTTTCCCCCTCCTGCTCTCTCTCTCTCCCTCTTTCAATTTCTCTTATTCTTACATGGCAAAGAACTAGAACTATTAGGGTCTAAAGGATTTAGCTCTTACTCTGAGATATTACTTAACTATTAAGGCATATTATCAATATTATCTGAAGTTATCATCAAACTATTTAAAGTGCTAGCTTCCATCACAACCTGAAAATTACAACTCTCACACAGCGTAAATAAGAAAAAAGCTATTAAACGTACAAAGGGCATAAAAAAGAGAGTTATAATACTTTTTCATTGACATTATTTTGCTAACTAGTAATATAATTTTAATAAACCTCATATGTGAAAGTAGTTTTTGTTTTGAGTAGTTGAAAGCACAATTAATACCCAATTCTAAAATATAAAAACAACTAGGGGATAATTTGTTTGTTATGACTTCTTTCTGAAAGTGATGAGTTGGGTAAAAGCAAAAAAGAGAACAAGATAATTTTTATCGTCTTTGAAACTCTTTCTTAAATATTGTTCTCTGTATCTTGTTTCAGTTGGAAAAAGAACACCTGCTACTACCATATGAGAGCAAGATTTCATGAAAATATCTTTTACTTTCAAGTTTACTTTGAAGTGAGTATTTGGATCAGAAACGGTTTGCAGAAAAACAAATTTGGACTATTCAGTGCTTTGAACCCCAGAGCTTACATTTGTACAAAATATACTGCACTCCTATTCATTTGTGTGTAGGTTAAGAGCAAACCCCTCCATTAGCCTAATCACCTGGCGTTCTGCCACAGGCCCAGGTGGAATTCGCTGACGTCAGCCATGTCACTGTAATTAAATAGAAACAAAAAAGTGCCAACCTCCCAGGTGAGGAACAGCACCACCTGTTGCATCGCTGCTCTGTGGGTGTGGGAGTCCGTCCCCCACAAACGCTTTGCTGCCCTGCAGGCTCGGTCAGCGTGTCTCCCTCAGCAGACCTGAGCTCTGTTAAAGGCACATTTATGTCCACCCCCACCTCATTTCCTAGCACCTAGCGCAGCTGGTGCATTCTGGTAGGTGTTTGATAAATGTTTATAGAATTTAAATAAATGAAAATATTTACCATCAAATCTCCATGGCAATAACCTGTCCAGAGGGTGCTTTCTGGTAGGTCTTTGATAAATGTTTATGGCACTTCAATAAATACAAATGTTTACCATCAAATCTCCATGGCATTAACCTGTGCAATACGGAACCCAGCTGTGATTTAGTAGTCCGCTACTCTTTTTCTTTGTAAATTGCATTTTTAAATTTAATCCACCAAGGCTGCCTACATCGTTTTCTCTGGTTAGAAGAGTATAATGATGTGATATTTATCTTATTTAAATGTTGAAGTCTTAGAGTTGGAAATTATTATGTATTTGTAGTTACTCCAAAATTTTTATTTTAATACCGTGTCTTACTGGCCATTTGTTGAGATGAGAAATGGTAAAGTTACAAACCTGAGAAAATCGTGTTGCTGAGTGATAAAATTCATGGAAAATACAGCTTAATAGTATTTATTTTTATATAGTTTTGATAGGTAGTTTTTGAGTTATCTAATATAATATACTGCTTTGTATATAAATATTCTCCGAGATACACATCATAATGACAGTCTTTTGTGATTTTTTCAAAACTATAAAGTCAACTAACATGTTTTGTTAATTCAGAGTTAATAATTGCTACTTCTTTTTGTTGCCAAAAGAAAATTATTGGAGAACTTTTGTTAATTTTTAGCAACCAATTTGAATGTGAGATTGAAATAACAATTAGTACTGGAAATACTTAAACATTTAATTGACACAAATCATAATACAGGAAACTAAAATGAAATAGCCTGAAATAAATTCAGTTGAAGGTTAAATTTCTAACATATTTAATGCAAAAGTTGAGAAATTAGTTTAAACTGACTTTTATTTCCAAAGAGCAATAAGTTTTTCTTTTTCAAAAATGGGTCCACAAAGTAATTTTAGCTTCAGATCGTTCAGATAATAAAATTTCTGTGTACAGAGATTTAAAAAAAAGAATAGTTTTACTCAGGTATCCTTGTCACGTGAATAAATATTCTACCAGTTTTGAAGCAGCCCCGCTCCATTGGTTGCTGGGAGTGTGCTTATACTGGTGAGCACAACTTGCTCTGAGAGTTTGGATATGTTATCCAAGTTGCTGATCTGGGTGGTCAGAGACTTTCTGCTCTCTGTGCTCGTGCGCCCCCTGGCGAGCCGATCCTCTTGGCGATGGTGCACTCCAAGGCAACAGCAAGAAAATGCAGCTTTAAATTCCTCTCGAAATTTTCCTGGCAAACCGGGGAAACGAAAGGAAAAAGAACTGTGCGTAAATATGTTTTAACAAATCATAAGCAGGGTACAACCGAGTTGCTCCCTTGAGCCAAACTAACAATGAGGTGTCACATTTTGCAAAAATGGGGAAAATAGGAAAAGGAAATTGCGTTAGTGGAAGCATGGTAGACTCTTGAAACAATGAGGTATTTTCATAAAATAATGAAACTGCTTTTTATGCATGATATTTGGAGTGCGTTTCATTCCTTTCTAGTCAAACATTATATATTTGTGAATGTGGGTTATTTTTTAAGTAGTTAACTATAATAAAGGTGATCATCAGCAGAATACCCAGAAATATTTAATAATTTCCAAAATGATAAAGCTTATGCTTTATACAGCCCAAACTATACAGACATTACCCATTTTACTCTGAAAAAAGAAACTGTTCTCCTGAAACGATCAATTGAACAAAATATTTAGAAAAATATCTCAAAATATCTACAAAATCTCTAAAGTTTCATAATCTGCATAGGCAGCACAACAAACTGAAAAAGAATTGAGAAGTTATTCCTTATCTTTAAGTTACTGACATGAAATCAGAGAGGTATGAAAATGAAAGAATTACCTTTTTAAGGGTAAACAGCAGTGTTAGAAATCATAATTTATTTTCTTTGAGCCTCAATGACCAAATTGGGTTGTTGAGTGATTAAATGGGAAGATGAAGGTCAAGGGCCAAGACAACAGCGGGGATCTAAGACCTCAGGGATTATCAGCTGCTTTCCTTGACTCACTCTTAACCACAAAATAGCATTGTGACTTGGTAACGGGCTTCTATTTCAAACACTTAGTGCAAGACTCAGAGCTTTAGTCATCCCTAACGCCTTTGCAATTGCTTCCCCACTGCTTTCCGAGCTACAGATCCGCATCGCCCATTGTCCCTTCAAACAGCAAAGGAGCAGTCCAATCTGGCTGTCTCAGACTGAATGTAGTCTTTGTTTTGGAGAAAGGAATTGGGTGTGGCAGGGGAAGGCAAAAAAAGGGCAACTGAATACAGAACAAGCCTCACACAAACACCGCCTGATTTTCTGAAAAGGTGAAATAAACATGATACATACAAGATAGGTGTAATGTTTGAAAAAGTAATTTTTTAAATTTCTAATTGACTGGTTGTCCTTTTTAGTTTTATAACCCAGAAGATCAAATAGGGAGTTACAAAATGTATATACTTTATTAAGTATGCAATAAAGTATATTGTTTATTATGCTATATATAATTATCGTAGTGTATTTGAAGATAGACATGAAAAATAGTCAACCAGTTAGAGTATAGACAATGTAAAGATGTAGCTAATTAAAACACAATTCTAAAAGTCAATCAGGCAAATTGTATATGAAACAATAATTAGTTAAATGATTTTTATCATTGCATGGATTCATAAACAGGTTAAATAACTTATAGAGGTGTGTGTGTTTGTCCTTTGACTCAGGTGTTATTCAGGAGGAACATCTGTGTGTGTGTGTGTGTGTGTGTGTGTGTGTGTGTGTTTGGTCAGTGAGAAGTCTTGGCAAAAACCCGAGAGATGTGAGCCACAATATTAATGTAAATAGAAAAGTACATAAAAGTGGAAAGTTTCCAATTCAATCTCAATTAGGCTACAAGTGTTGGCCAAAGAAATATTATAGCAAAGCTGTTCTATTCTCAGATAAAGTTATTTTACATTTTTCCAAGTTGAAGCTTAATGTATGACAAGCAAGATGCTGTGTTATTCAGCTCTCACAGTTTTCACTGTCCTCCTATTTCAAAATGTCTTCTAAATTTTATTGGGGGAAAATATCTCTTCAATGATTTTCTCAGAGGATTTAGGTAATGTGTTCCTGCTCATAAGGGAAAAACTTCAAGATGAATCCGATCAGGGAAGTCATTTTTTATTGTACAGCATCTCAGCTCTTCATCCAGGTTAAGGGTGTTCAGAACCTCTCGTCATTGGTCCCTCACCCTTGGTTAAGAACTGTGGTTTATGTAGAAGAAATAGTTGAAAACTTACCACTGAGAAAATTATAAATAATTGGGTTCGCAGCACTATTGGCATATACAAGCCAGTGTGAAAATGTAAACCAGGCATATACAGTCTCTCTGTCTTCCGTATGGGTAAACATTCCAAATACTCTGTAAGGAAAAAGCAACGGTAACGGAAATTTGACGTGATTCCGGAGAAAACATTTTCAATAATTAAATTCAAAGGTGAACAAAGCCCTCGAAAGAAGCTGCCTGAGCCCTGTTATCCTCTGCTGAGTTGACCACTGATAAGCTTATGGCACCATGGTGCCATATGGTTTGAAAAACTTCAGCACATGAACAGAAACTCTATGGCACCATCAGTAAATCAAAAGTCAAATCAGGTTAGAGAAGAAGGACTCTCTCTCCTCTAAACAGCAACTGCAATAATAGTTCTTAGAGTTAAGGCTACAGAAGTTAAATATATTTCTATCTCCCTTTTTTCATTTTGTCTCTAAATATAATGGAGCAGGTTTGCTAATACTCTGTTGTGTGTGTCATTTAAAAGGCAGCCCTAAAATGCAGTCTGAAAGAACTTCTTCCTCCTTTTATTTGTGCATTGATCAAAGTATTAAATTTCTCCAACTCCGATATTTCCAGGCATGTTGAAATTTGCCTCTTGTTTTCCCTCTGAAATTTGGGACTTGTTTTATACCCAGAGAAGAACTGGTTTTTCATAGGCAAAATTCTAGTAATTTCTTTAAATTCATGGGTTTTAATGTTTTTATTACTTTTAACTCTGAAAAATCTCATTATGATATTCTTAATGGACATTTAAAAGATTTTTTTTTTCGTATTTAGAAGTATTCCATCTAATTCTATTCACTAGCCAACAGCAGGTAACTTGCAATTACCCAATATAGCCATAGACTGAAGATTACAATGCATATGCTGCCAGAGCTCTGTCATTGACTGTGTAATTTGTGCCCATGATGGAAATACATTTCCAGAACAATGTGATGCTCTGTGGAGTGAAATGTGAACAAATGGAATTAGTAATTTCATGCCTCTCTACCACAACAAGCCTTTGAAATTCCAGTCAGATCAGAACTGCGTTAAAAAGGTTGGTTTCAATGAGTCGGGCAAAAATTTAAGTTTCTAGAAAAGGAATTTAGAAATTTATGAGAAAGAAGGTAAGGATAATATGCAAGGGCAAACAAAGGGATATACATTTAAAGAAAATGTGTGTGGTAAAGAGAAAAACATTTTTGAGGTTATTGATTTTTTTAGTTTTTGGAAAAGATCAGAATGCTCAAAAATTTCAAATATTTTAAATTAAACATGGATGTTCTCTTTAGAAAGCAATTTCCTTTCATTGGAGAGGAAGGCATTTAAGTCTAAAGAATAAGAGAAGTATTATGGACAAGTAGGTATTTGGAAATAGCTAAAGGAAAGTGCAAGTGCTGAGATGCAGGAAATCCAATGGAACGATCCAGAGAGCAGTAAATCTAATTTTCATTGAATTTAGACTAAAATAAAAGTACAAAAAAGAAAAAAAAAGAGCAAAGTCCATCCAGTTTCACAGCATATTTACAAAGTTTTTTAAGGGCAGGAAACATTATCTTGCGAAAGACCACAATCGGTTTGTATGCAATTGCTGTGGACAAGCAAACTTAAGGAGGAAATTATAAAAAGACATGGAGAGTAAAGTTGCTCCTTTTCTTGTGAGTCAGTCTATGTCTCAAGGACGCAAAGGGTTGAAATCATTTACCTTTAAGACCGTGTCTGTAGTAAATAATACTACTAAACAAAAGTGCATTTTTCCCTTTTTCTCCATTGAAAAAGTCATAAAGCAATCAATAAAAGGGCCAAAGAGAATGAGAAATCTTTGCAGCTGATTCTACCACCTTTCGTCTGTGAGTCTCCAGCCAAAAACTCTCTCCAGAGTCCCCAGCTGTGAGGAACATGATATTGACTCTGAATCAGGGAAAAGTGAGAGCGGCAATCCTAGTTTTAGCTCTAAGTCCATTACAAACAGAATTAGTATTACCTTGGGACCAGTCCCTGTACAACGGTTCTGGTGATTCTCAGTGCAGTTGGCTGGCCATGAAGTTCAAGTGTACCACTGCTCCTGTATCGACTGTGTGGCGTTGGTCAATTGTGTTAACTTAATAGTGTGTCTGCACTGTAACATGTAACGTACTTTTTCGGGCTGAAAACTTTTGTACTGATTTTTTATTATCATTCACCCTGAGCTTGATTCATTGACTTTAGGAAATGGATTTTCTTTCTGTTTAAACATTCAAAACAGAGTATGTGCTGTGATTTCATTTTTTGTGCATTTGCTCACAAACAGATTTTAAAGCACAATTAGAATGCCAACAAAACAGTCTTATCTCTTTTTAATCATTTAGATAGAATTCTGTCCCAATTCCCCATGTCTTTAAAAAAGTTTTGGAAAACCCATTTGTTCTGATCCAAAGGGAGCTCCAAGCTGTAAATGAAGTTTTTTTGAATTAGAACTTTTTTCTGCAATTAGCTTGAAGAGGTCAGGGGAACGTCTGTTTTGTGTCTGCCATTCAACAAAGAATTTACATGAACAAGAGCATTTACGGTCTGAGCATCTAAAACGATGTTTGCCTTACCTGTCGGTAACCACAGCACCGAGTTATCAAGCCTGACAAGCTATCTAGTCAAAGGGTTTAGGTTTTCCTCTGGCTAAAAAAAAAGTTTTTAAGAAGCAAGAAACGACAGATCACTTCATTTTCAAATAATAGGTGAACTTTACCTCTTTAGCACATTGAGGATGCTAATTGGTAGATAGCAAATTGCAAACACCAAAAGCACAACCATCAGCATCCGGGCTGTTTTTCGTCTGGCTCGGATCTGCTTTATTTCAGCAGCCACAGCGCTAATCCGGGACTTGGTCTGCTGTCCTGGCCCTCGAGGCTGTGGAACAGGCTGCAGGGGCTTCCATTTTCTCTGAACTACAGAAGATGTTCCAGGGATCTGAAAGAAGTGGAGACCCTTTATTGCTATCTGACTTGGGAAAGTTCCACTTCGGAGAAGTAATTTTTAAGGCACAACAAGGAGAGTGTCCCAGACGCCTGTGGTCTGAGCGGTTTCAGGGCTTTGAGAGCCTGTTTCCCAAACATTTGCTGAATGGAGCATGTTCTTGAGTAATACATTCGAGTGCCAAATAGGAGGCTGAATGGAAAAATGTGGAAACATCAAAATATTGTCAAGGTCTACAGAGAGCTGCAAATGGAAAAGATATCTCTTTATAACAAGAAAAGCTGTATATTTAGGCAATGGAATATTATTCAGTGCTATAAAGAAATAAGCTATAAAGCCATAGAAAAGAGGAACCTCAAATGCATATTACTAAGTAAAAGAAGCCAATCTAAAAATATTACATAGGACATGATTTCAATTACCTTAAGTCCAGGAAAAGATAAAACTATGAATACACTGAAAAGATCGGTGATGCTGGAGTGGAAAGGGGTGAACAGGCAAAGTACAGAGGATTTTTAGGGCAGTGAAAATACTCTTTATCATACCATAATGATGGGTACATGCCATTATATATTATATGAAGTATTTGAGTATGGTATCTAAACCCATAGAGTGTACAACATCAAGCGTGAACCATAAGAGAAACCGTAGACTTTGGGTGATTATGATGTGTCAAGGTAGGTAACTCAAATGTAATCACTCTTCTGGAGGATGTTGGTTATGGGTACCCTGTGCATAAGTGGAGCTGGGGCACATAGGAATTTTCTGGTAACTTCTACTCAATTTTGCTGTGAACCAAAGCTGCTCTAAACAAAACAAACAGAAAACAAAAACAAACTCTTAATTTTTTTTTTAAAGAAAGAAAGAAAAATTGGCTTAGGACAGTAAAGGGATGATGACCATACTATTTTCTTAGGAATCCTGCTTCAGCTCAGATACCCAAGTTTAAAAAAAAGAAAACCTAGCAGGTAATTGCAAGTCACCTGAATGGATTTTTCATGTTTCACTACTGCCATCTACTGCCAGATGGAGAAATAGGACTTAACTGCATTTTTCTTTTCATTAGGTTTTCTGCTTCTCAAGTTTGGTCAGTGCAAACCTTCAAATGAAGGGAATAAAAAAAATAAAAAATAAATATCCTCTGTTGCTTACTATGAATTGTTATGAAATTGCTTAAAACTAGTTTTATGGTCTTGCACTTTAACATGTACACAAAAACACTGAGAATCCCTGTGGTCTTACATTAACATTTCAAATACCTGAAATTTGTAGACAGTTATACAACTTGTACTTTTCCATTTCTTTTCAAAGTTATTTGAGGAAATGAGGGAGTCCCTCAAAATACCATATTTTCTTAATTACAAGCTTGTGGAGATTGATAGGATTTAGTGAGCAAAACAATAAAATTCAGCATGTATAATTTTTTAAAAAGGAATATGTGCCAGCAAGCACATCACATGGCCATCTTAGTCCTATTAAGATCACTCAGCTCTCGTTTTCATGTCTGTGCTGCACAGCCGGACAGATCAATGTGTCCCTGTGGTCTCTCCGAATGGATGTCGGATGGATTCTATTGCTTTACACGTCACAAGATCCAAGTCTGTTAGACAATCTTTAATTTGAGCACAGAATTCTACTTTGATGTTCACACAGATGAATTAACATGATGCTCCTTTTGACTCTAACTATTCTCTCAAAAAGGAGCAAATACAGTTAATGAAAACCTGTTCTACATATACAGAAAAAAAAATTAGAAAATGATTTCTCTTCCAACTCTATCTGTCTTGTCCTGTAGACTGATCTTTTCACCTAGTCCCCCTCAATCTTCTTAGTATTGGTTGGCAGGAGCCGAGAATCTTTCCTACTTTGTGAGACACTTTTTAAGTTGATATTTAAAAAAAAAATGTGAGGAGACACTGCATTGGAAAGTCTCAGAAGAACTTTGGTATGGATAACCATATAAATGTCTGCTAAATGGCCCTGAACTGCAGTTGTCTTATCGGGCATTCCCCTGAATGAGAGATTCAAGGGGCTGCATCTGATGACTTCCGTAACCATTAGCGACAGCTTCCCTAAGCAGGTTCTGTCACAGGGAGCATGGCTCTGGTCCCCATAATCAAGAAACAAAAAAAAAAGTCATGATAACATCCTTTTAGATGATGTTCTAAGTAAGGATAGAGGGTATTTAATCTGCACTTATCTTGAGGAGATGTACAAAAGACCTAATTGGTCAGTTGTCTATGTCTAAACAAAGCATAACATTAACAAAAATCACTGATATTAACTGAGCACCAAGAACTACGCATAATTTTGAGTAATCATTAATGCATTTCTAAAGGTCGATTATTAAAATTTCATTGTATAGATAATCAAGTTGGCACTGAGAAGGATTAAATAAAGTATTGAATAAATTAAATAAAATACCAAGTCTATATCTTTAATAATTAACAAACCAGAATTTGCACTCAGGTCTGTCTGACTGCAAAGCTCATCTTTTCCCACCGTGATGCAAGGTTTTCATTTATAAACTTCATCACATGTGATATATGAGGTCTATCCAGAAAAACATCCAGCCATTGTTAATATAAAGAGAACAGTTTCCATGACATTGATGTAACCTGGCAGCCAAGGAAAGTGGACAGGAATACACATGCGTGAACAATGACGACTTCACTGTACTAGTCAGTGGGTGCAGTAGACGCCACTGAGTGAGCATGTGTACTGCATCGAATTTTGTATTAAGCTTAAACATTCCTCTGCAGAAACCATTTGGATGATTCAGAAGGCCATAACTGTGGGCAACTGGTGAATGGGAGCTTCATCATAATAACACTCCTGCTCATGCATCACATCTCAAGCAGAGGTTTTTGGTGAAACATCAGATCACTCAGGTGACTCAGCCCCCTACACCCTAGACTGGGCACCCTGTGGCTTCTGGCTTTTCCCAAAACAAAAATCACCTTCGAAAGGGAAGAGACTGCAGATCATCAGTGAGATTCAGGAAAATATGATGGGGCAGCTGATGGTAACTGGGAGAACTGTGTGAGGTCCCAAGGTGCCCACCTTGAAGGGGACTGAGGAGCCATTGTCCTATGTACAATGTTTCTTATTTCTTCTTCAATAAATGTGTCTATTTTTCATAGTATATGGATGGATACTTTCCGGACAGACCTTGTATTTAGTTATTCACTGGTTACTTTAGTGAGCACCGTTCTGGTGTAGTGATGGAACTTGAATCAGAATGAAGTGGGCTGAGAAATCAGTGGAAGTAGAAGGTGTTGAGAAAAAAGGAGCCAACAAGTGGAAATGTAAGAATTTTAGCTAGAAGGAGGGGGAACAAAGAGTTAAATTGGCAGCTGGAACAGCACACTAGATTGGTTGATACTTTTTCTTAGTGCTCAGCAAATGCTGCTCCAGGAGAACAGGACATTATATTTCCTCTATTTTTTAACTCACATTCATTTTATTAGGAAAGTGCAATTGACACTTGTAGGTGCAGTCTCATATGAAATAATAACCTCCTTATATTCCTCTGTCTGGTAGGAACAATGCAGTTATTTTCTTGTTTCTTACGCTGGGTACCATTTGAGGATGATTGTGTTAGAAAACCCAGGGACATTTTACAAAGACTTTTTGACATTTTATTTTAACCTCTTTAGTTTAGATGCACATGTTAACTTCTGTTATGAAGATCTTAAGTCCTTTGTCCCACCAGTTGTTGACAAGACTATAACTTTCCTCATTGAATTGTGTTGACACCCTTGTAAAAAATCCATTGATCATTATATAAGGGTTTATTTGCAGACTTTGAATTCTATTGTATTGATCTATATGACCATTGACGTGCAAATGCCACACTATCTTGATTACTTTAGCTTTAGAATAAGATTTAAAATTAAGGAATGAGTCCTCAAAATTTGTCATTTTTGAAGATTATTTTGGCTATTCTCTGTCTCTTGTATTTCCATGTTAATTTTAGTATCAACCTGCTAATTTTTGCAAAAAAATAAAAATAAAAGACAGCTGGGATTTTGGCAGGTATTGTATTTAAGTCAATTTGGGGAATTTTTCAATCTTAAAAATAATAAGTAATCCAATCCATGAATGTGCACTATTATTTAGTCGTTCTTTAACTTTTAATGATAATTTTTAGTTTTAAGTGTATAAGACATGTATTTCTTTTATTAAATTTATTTCTAACTATTCTATATCTTTGGTGTTTTTTAAATCAGATTGCTTTGTTAATTTTATTCTTTGATTGTTCTTTGCTAGTATATAGAAATAAAACTGATTTTTGTCTATTCATCTTTTATCCTGGAAACTTGCTAAACTTATTAGTTCTAATATATATTTTGCATGTGTATTTTTTATAATTTTTTTATATACAAGATCATATAATCTACAAAAAGTGATAGTTTGCTTTTTATTTTACAATCTTAAATACCTTTGTGTTTATTATTATTAATATTATTTTTAGACTAGTTTCTAGCTCTATTCAATATTGAATAGAAATGATAAGAGTAGACACCCTTGTCTTGTTCCTGATCTTAGAGAAATAGTCATTCTTTCACCATTAAGTATCATGATTTTGTCCATTTCTTTTATATGATCTAATTTGTTGGCATACAGTTTTTATATTTTCCTGATGGATAGCATTTCTTTATTCTTTTACTCATTTTATTTCTGTAATGTCTGTGATGCTTTCCCTCTTTTACTTCTCATTTCACTGATCTGAATCCTCGCTGTTTCTTAGTTATTTAGGTAAACGTTTGTCATTATCTCTGATCTTTTAAAAAGACTTTTGGTTTTATTGAATTTTCATTGTTTTCTTATACTTTATTTTCACGCTAATCTTTATTATTTCCTTGCTACTGTTTGCTTTAGTGTTTAATATTTTTTATATTTCTAATTTCTGAAGGTAGAATATTATGTTGATTTGAGATCTTTATTTTTAATACAGCTATTTAAAACTCTTAATTTCCCTGCAAGCACTACTTTTGCTACATGTAATAAATTTTGGTTATTATGTTTTCATTTTCATTCATTTCAAAGTATTTTCCAATTTCTCTAGTGATTTCTTCTTTTACCTATTGGTTATTTAAAAGTGTACTGTTTAATTTCCATGTATTTGTGAATTTCCTAATTGTATTTCTATGGTTTATTTTCAGTATAATTCCATTATAGTAGAATAATGTACATTTATAATTTCAATCATTTTAAGTGTTTTTAAACTTGCTTTATGGTCTATCATATGATCTGTCTTGGAGAAGATTTCATGTGGTCTTGGGTCAAATGTGAATTCTTCTGCTTTTTGAACAATTGTTTTATAGATATTTCTAGGTCTATTTGGTTGATAGTTTTGCTCAAGTCTTCTGTTTCCTTGTTCATCTTCTGACTAGTGTTTCCTCCTATTACTAAAAAAGGAGCATTGAAATTTTCAACTATTACTATTGTGTGGGAGTTCGGTTCCCTTGGTATGTGCACCTGTGACACCAAGAGCAGAGTTCCGAACGCGGAACTTGGCACAAACGCGGCCACTGAAGGGGAACCAGAGTTCCCTCCCTCTTGGTTGTCCTGGTGAACATTACCTGACCGTTCTCTCACCCCTCTCCTCCCGTACTCCGGGAACAGATGCAATTGTTAGCAATCCTATGCACCCTTAATAACCAGCCTCAATAAAAACCCTGGAAACCTGGGAACAGGAGTGTCCTCCTTGGAGGGGGCACTCTCCTTCTCTCCCCAGGCTGGCAGCACTGCAAAGCCTCCCATGTGTTTCACTCTCCCTGCAACACCGGCAGGATGGAAGGGGACACTGTTGAACTGTCAATTTCTCCCTCCAATTCTGTTAGTGTTTGCTTCATGTATTGTGGGTTTCAGTTGTTAAATGCGGATAAGTTTACAATTTTTATATTTTCCTGATGGATTGACTTATCATTATGAGATGTCCCTCTTTATAGCAAAACTATACCATATTTAAATAACTGAGACTTAAAGAATTATTCTTCAATTACAGTTGAAATACTATTTTAGCTTCAGGTGTACAGTACAGTGATTAGACATTCACATACCTTACCAAGTGATCAGCACGGTGAACTTACTACCCATCAGACACCATGTGTAGTTATTACAATATTATGGACTATATTCCTTATACTGTATTTTATATCCTTGCTGCTATTTTTATAACTGGCAATTTGCACTTAATCTCTTTCACCATTTCCACTCATCCTCCAAACCTTTGTCCCATCTCGAGACCATCAATTGGTTCTCTGTGTCTATGAATTTGTTTCTGTTTTATTTGTTTACTTATTTTGTTTTTTAGATTCTACTTCACATTGGTCTTAGTAACACTTTGTTGAATTTGTCTCCTGAAGCAAAGTCATCAAGAGCAAAAATAAACAAATGAGACTACATCAAACTAAAGCTTTTGCATCAAAAAAGAAACCATCAGCAAAATATAAAAGCAAACTAACTACTGAATGGAAGAAGATATTTACAAATGATATATCTGATAAGGGGTTAGTATCCAAAGTCTAAAGAACTGATACAGCTAAATATAAAACAACAACAACAACAAATAATTGATTTAAAAATGGGCAGAGGACATGAACAGACATTTCTCCAAAGAGGACATACAGACAGACAACCAACAGATATGTGAAAAGATGCTACATCATTACTCATCCAGGAAATGCAAGTCAGAGCCACCATGAAAGATCACCTCACACGTGTCTGAATTGCTGTCAGCAATGAATCGACAAGTGCTGGAGAGGACGTGGGGAAAGGGAGCCCTTGTGCAGTTATTGGGATTGTAAATTGGTGTAGCCACTGTGGAAAACAGTATGGAGGTTCCTCAAAAAATTAAAACTAGAGCTACTGCATGACTGAATGGATAAAGAAGATTTGGTATGCATACCCAGTAGAATATTATTCAGCCATAAAAAAATAGTGAAATCTTGTCATTAGCAGTGACATGGATGGACCTAGAGGTTATTAGGCAAAATGAAATAAGGCAGAAAAAAATACCATAGATTAATGCTAACTTAGTTTCCGTAATATGCAAAAACTTTCTTCTAATATAGTTTCATTCTTTCCTTTGAATTACGTCTTTACATATTATAAGCTGAATCTTAAGAGTTTTATAATTATTCCTTCATGCTGTTGTCTTTTAAGTCAAAATGGGAGAGAGAGTAATTATAAGCAAAATTCCATTCTACTGTCTTCTCTATTTACATATATAGTTACCTTTACCGATGCTCTTTATTTCTATGGGTAGACTGGAGTTACTTACTGCCTTTTGATTCTGCCTGTGCGATGACAATTTTCTGTCTATTCACACTAGATTGACTTGTCATCACCTCCCATTAATTAAGTTCTCTTAGAAGAGTGTTGAACAACAAAGGGAAGTAGAAGAGACTGTCAAAAGTTGAGAAGGGCAGGTCTTTCAAAATTGAAAAGAATTCGTGGTGTTGAAATTTAGTTTCATACTTACATATCTACTATAATTCATCTCTATTTCCACACACAGTACCAGATACATAGGTGCTTAATAAATATTTGTGGAATAATTAACATAAGTCCACATGTTTAAGATTAAAGTGTTGAAATATATGAGGGCCAGAACTGGAAAGAATGCTGACAGATGCACACAGGGCCAAGCAAACTAAGATTAAGCACGGTTTTAAAAAAGAGGAGTTTTAGAGAAGAGTCTGTAGAATTTCAAGACAGTTCTCTGAGTCACACTGTCAAAGACAGAATTTAAGTCACTGGTTATAGCAAAGCACTGGATAATTCTTTTAATGAGGCTTAAAGTTCTTGAGAAAGTTAGAGAAGGACACATACTTTGCTCACTAATAATCTGACACTTATTAATTCCAAAGTATGTAACAGGTTCCACGCATCTTCGTAATATGGGCAGATAGGACAGGCCTCCATTTGATGGCTCATGTGATTTAGCCTATGGGACTGCATGCCTTGCAACTCTACTGACATTAGCAGTAGGAAATTGAGAGCTGCTCAAGCAGAATTCTGTGTAATCTCTCATTTGGGGTTAATTTTCTTTATTGTGGCTGCTACAGTGAACTCAGCTGTAGCAGCTGAGTGGCAATAGAACTTGCCATTCTATTCCAGTAAGTTTTGTAAATAGTTCGAGTTTCACAGCCTAGGCATTTTACTGCTAATCTCTTGAATCATGTGGCTTGTACCAACCAGGACAATCCATAAAAAAAATGTGGATTATTTCTAAATTTGTAATACAACTTTGAATTTATTCTAGAGTTTGAGAAATGGAGAACTATAAGATTGAATAATGGAGAACTGCATTGGTTGGGGTTTGGTAGTTACTCAATTATTCAACAAACATTTTTTGAATACTTTCTTTATGCAAGATACCATGTCAATTGTTAGGGTTGCAATTATGAATAAGACAGATTCAGGTACTCCCAAAGAGTTTTAAAGTTATGTCAATCTGAAAAAAATGAATAAAACATAAGCACCTATTTATGTAATGCGCACTAACCACTAAAAATATAGAACTAGGAAACACTCTTAATACTGAACATCTAAATCCAAATCTCTACCTAAACCTAAAATATTTTTATTATTATATGCTCATTAAATGCTTTTTCTCTTCCAAGAATATTTTCAAATTCTAATTTTCCTCTGAAAAAAATTTTTTTGAGTAACTGGGCAATGAATTCCCCTTGTGCTCCTATATCTAAACTTTTTTTTAGCCCTTTTCTTATTCTTTTACTCACCTTTTTTTCTTATAGTTATTGAGCAACTGATATGAGCGATGCATGTGCTAACCGGAAGGATGCTAGATACAGGTCAGGGTGTACGGTCTTCAACTTAGTAGAGTAGGGGAGGTAGACAAATAAACTCATTATAATGTTATTTTAAAATGCTACAGAAGAGATCTATTTAGGAAAGTAGTCATTTCATCAATTCAACTGATGTTTGTTATTTTAGAAATGCAAGCAGAATTAGTTGAAAGGCTGCATAACAGCATATGCTATTAAAGTACTTTATTTAATAAACATTTTCTAGGTACCAAACACTTGAATTTATCCATTTACTAAATGTAACCACACTGTGATGTTGATGCTGTATAACCACTTTAAAGATGACAGAAGAGAGGCAAGGAAATTGAAGTAATTAACAAAATTCATGTATTGATTAAGTTGTAGAGTCGGGATTTAAACTCATACAATCTGGACCTTGAGTCTATGTTTAAGACTTTTCTGTACCCTATCATTTGCACTCCCCAGCTTCTAAGAAGACCCCCATTGCCCTTGTGACTTGTAGAGTCTTTCCGTGAGTAAAGGATACTTCTGTTCTTCATAGTCAAGCTTAACCATGTGACTAGCTTTGACAAATGAAAACTGAGGAGACAATGCCAGTTCAAAGCAGAAATTTTAAGAGACATTACATGTTTCTTCCTGCTTTCTTAACCTTTCCCTCAGTCTCAGAATGGCAAGTCCCAGAGAGGGTTCCTCTTTCAGACCGAATTTTGGAATCAGGGGACAAGTGGGGTGTAGTCCCAGCCCATACGCACTGTTGACTGAAACATGAGTGAGACAAGCTACTGTTAAAACCCATGTACTCTGGGTTTCTTTAAGCGCTACATAGCCTAGAAAAAACTGACTACTATGATAATAGTTATCAAGAAGTGGGGTACAATAGTAACGAACTTTAGGCTTTAGACAAAGCCTAAAATATGTGGTATTGGTTTCACGGCCAGGCAGAGAGTGTCGAGGAAATTTCTGTTAGGACCTGGAGAATCACCTGTTTTACAGCGGTGAACATTTGTTATTTTAGTTAAAAAATTTGGGGACAGAATGCTCATAAGTGTTGGTACATGTTGCGTTTATGAGATTACAGAGGGACTTCTTTGAAAAAATAGAGGAAAAGAAAAAATTTGGAATTATGAGACTTAGAGGGTTGAAAAATGCAACTATCGCTCATATAGAACCACTAACATGATCTGGAAAATTGCTTTTGTAGGGGGAATCAAGGCTGATACCAAAGATGAAATGCTAATTGCCCTGACTTATGATGTAAATGCTTCTCTCCCACCTCTGTAAGCCGTTTTCGCGCCAAATCTATATCACGCCTCCCAATACCCTCCCCCACTTAGCCCAGCATAAAAGGAATGCGGGGCTATTGTTCTGGGCTCCGAATTTGGAGTTTGTTTCCTCTGGGCCCGTGCACATAAATAAAGATCATGCTCCTAAACGCCTCGGTGTCTAGTCGTTTCATTTTTCCGTAACACTTTGAATAACAACAGTTGAAGAAGTCTCGAATTGAGGCCCATCCTCAAGGAACAAATGAAAGGTTTGTGAAATTATTTTAATGATTAATGTGGCCCAATAAATTATTTCAGTTGGGTACAATACATCAGAGCAAACAGACTAAGGGAAGCTCAAAGTACTGGTAAAAAATTTACAAGCTAGGTAAGGTTAAAGTACTGGCAATACATTTAGAGACAGAGTTACACATCTGTAAGTAATGTGTCATTTTAATATACAATTTACCGATATAAGAGGCTGAACTATATCCTTTTTTTCTATAGTTTTACAAACTGTGTTTACTGGTGACAGCCTACGAATCAAGGTTCAGCTAAATGCTGCCGGCTTGGACTTTCATCCACCTCCCACTAAGCCTTGCTCGGGTTCCCTGTCCCTATATTTATTAAGGCGATTTTCACTCTGCATCTGACTGCTTCCCTCCTGGAGACTGTGAATTCATCAATGTCATACAGCTTTTAGCTTTTAATCAGATATGCATGAAATGAAATATGATATGTATTTCATGAATGAACAACAGAGTGAATTAATATATTAACTAGAAAAAGCAACTTACCTAACAAATTTTAGTACTCCCAAGTTAGCAGTATAAATTGTTTCTAAGAGACTAAATTTCACTTGATTCTTCTACTATTCTAAAAAACAAAATCTTTGAAGTTGGAGATTTAACCCATATCAAACAAATGTATTATATAAATTTCATTTAAAAAAAATAAGGTTCTTTACTTACAGTCTCAGGAAATTTTAATGGAATTTTATTTGTTATTTCTCATAAAAAAGTAAAATTTATAATATTAGTTCTAGACAAAAATCCAGTCAATTAATCACAGAGGTTTAAAATTTTAAGTCCTTTAGGTAGTTCATAAAATATATTCCCTAAACACAACCCTAAAAAACGCCTTGATATGTTGCCATGGCCAGAGCCTCATTGTTTTAGCACATACACAATGCTTTGCTAAGTATATAATGTTGGTTTAATCGACTCTCAAATTTTGTTTTTAAGCACATCCTGAAGAAAACACAAGGAAATTATTTGAAATACATACCTGTCTGCACCAGAGTTTACGAAATATTTGCAGATAGGCCAACACCATAAGACACAGAGGTGCCATGTACGTCACCAGAAAGAAGCAAATGTGATACAACTTGGGGTAAATTTCACCTGGAATGAAAGTCAAAATAATAAAATCTTATAATTCATAGCTATTTTTAAAGGTAACTTTGTCAATGTTTTGCCTTCAGAGTATAGATTTACCTTCTATATGATTTCATAGGCACACATATACAAAAAGGGGAAAAGTAATTTACAATTTTAACTACTTATACTTAATCAGTATATATGTACTAAATGTGAAGTCTTAATTTAATTTAATGCACTCAGAGAGGAAAAACAATTAGCTGTTTCTTAATTTGAGCTGCCAAAGTCTATTCAGTCAAGTGTTCACTTACCACAAAGCCCTTTTTTATTTCGATTACATGTGGCTAATTTATAAAATTAATTTGGATTGCCCTATGCTTGCATTTACAAGAAGAGACATGACTCAATCAAAATCTAATTACTAATGCTTTTGTTAAAATAGCAAGAGAATGTAATCTCAGTTTGATTCCTCCACATTAGAACATAACTTTCCTGAGAAATGGGAAGTTGTTCCCAGATGTACTTTCAAACGTGGAAAAAAATCAGAAAAATAAATACAGCAAACATTTGAAAATATTTTTGTTGAGTTACTAGGCATATACAAAATTAATCTTTAGGTATGCTATATGTTTGTATGCATGTACTTTTAATTAAAATGAGATTTTTAGGGTTTTTTAAAGTGAGATTTTTAAACCAATATGTCTTTTCTCTTTTACATCCATCTCACTTATTATTCATAAGTATCTCTAGGGTTATAGCTATTTCTTTCTTATCATTAATATATAGACACAAGTGATACCTATCACAGATCACTTTTATTAAAGAGTCAGTTAATCAATTAATTAATGGTATTGTGACTTAACATTAATTTTCATTGCTTTTCTAAAATATATCCATCACTGACTTTTTAAATCCTTTAAAGGATATTTTCCTTATACTGATATTTGAATATATTACATTGACCTAGCCACTTTTACTTCAATGTAAAGCAAAAACCAGAATATATCCTATATGAATTCCATGGATATTAAATGCAAAAATTAAACATAATTCTAACTTAAAGCTAATAAGAGGTTTTTTTATTTCACTTCTAAAAATTGCGTGTTATTTTGACTTCAATATTGGCAATGGAGTTGGTTCCATACTATCACTGAAGGATACTTCTATCACCGCCACGCATCTTATTACTTTCAGTACTTCAGAAAGGGTGTATAGAAAGAAGCATGCAGACTCAGTTACACCATCAATTGAGATAAAGGCAACTTATTGTCAGTATCAACTAATAATAATTGTGATGATCACCCTACTCATGATAACATTTATTGGACATTCACTTAATTCTTACTGAATGTATTTTAAACATATCTCTGAGTTGAATATCCTCCTTTTGATTTCAGAGCCTTATCTTTTAGAGGGAGTTGAGTTTAATAATATTCTCCTTATTCTTCTTTCCAAAACTCTGTCTTGTTTTTCTGATAATGCTTTCCCCCACCAAAATCTTCAAAGGGGATAGCAGGGCGTATGTGCTCCTAGGGGGTCTGAGAGCCCAATGTCATTTTTAACTTGTCTGTGGTCCAAGTGGTTCACACCTAGCTCATCAGTTTAAAACTCCCTTTCAAGTTTATCCCTTAAACCAGGCCAGTTACCTAAAAAGTAATAGAATCCAAGCAGCCTTACTGGAGGAATAACAAACAGCTTTTCCCTTTGAAGTGCTACAGCCGGAGCAGCATTTGGGAGCCAATTTCAAAGGCACAGGAGAGTGACTTCAGCACTTTCCAGGCACCGAAGTGGCTTTGAATTTTTGTTTGTTTTGAAGGCGGTATCACATGAGCTTCCCACATAAAAATATGGCTTTGAAGCTTGCATACCTGCGAAGCCTCTATGTCTGCAGTAGACTAAATGGAATGAGTGGAGGAAGGTAGATTTTGATAGTTTTTGTTTGTTTTGTTTTAACTGCAGCTATGGATACCATCACTGTGATAACAGTTTGAAGTTTTAAACAGAAGGGACAGAAAGCTCATTCAATGGTCAGTATATTTATATAAATAGTTGGAAAATATGTAATTGGCTGCTAAGCATATATTATGATAATGAACACTCACATAAAAAAGTCGATCAAGTGAAATTATACTTTCGGTCTAGGATAGGTTGTTTTAATAAAGAGGTTATTATAGATAACTGGGGTAACATGATAGTCTTAAATTCCTCAGAAAAATTAAATTTTATGTGTTGAAACTCTCTTGGTAGTCTCTCTGCATTTGATGAATAATGTTTTAAATACATTTGAAAACATTAATATATAACTTAGGTTGCAGTTACATAAAATTTGTTCCACTTAAGGATAATCTAAATTAGAAAACATCATTTTAAAGATTGACAGTCATTAAAAATTGGTGTTTCTACTCAACTGATGAATAGGTATATCTGAATAAATTATTGCACATACATCAAACCAACAAATAAAGAGCAAATGTGGATATTTATTTTCACTTTGAAATCAGAGATTAAAGGATAATATATATTAGACCAAACTTAATTTCTCTCAGATGAGTTAAGGTCCATTTTTGAGCCAACACATTAATCTAAATACCTAAAAACTGCAAACATTTTCTCCTTCATACACCTATTAGGGATTGAATGGACAAATAATTTCCCAAATATTTAATTTTGACTGCCTTATCAAAGCATATGGATCAATTAAAGTTTACCTGAATATTTAATATATTTTATTATCTTTTCCCTAATGAATATTTCAGTAAATGTTCCTATTAATACATATACATACATATGTATATATATTCAAAAATCTCATGAGATCAGATGCCATAATGAATTTAGCTGTAAAGAAGAGATTCATTATTTCTTTTTCACACCACTAGGAACAATTTGGCAATAAAATCTAAAAAAGAGAGAGATTATGGATTCCCAGTGTCCAGAACAATGTTTGACAAATAGAGCATGGTCATTAAACACTGGATAATTGAATAATGAGATGGTCATATTACTGATTGAGTGTAAAAAAAAGATGCACTCCTTCAAGTAGGATCATCCTATAAAACTATGCATTTATAAACCAAGCAAGAAAGTATAAACATAATTCTGGAAGAATTTTTAAATTTTAAAGTGTGAATTGATGTGACTGAAGCAAACAATGAACATATACAAAGACATATTTTAAAGTCATTAAAAATATCAATACAGTTTGTTTGTTATTGAGTATTAGGTGTGCCTGACGAAAGTTATGGTTTACGGTCTTTTTATTTTCCCCCTGAACAGGCCAGATGCAATGATGAATATAATGAGTTCCATAAAACATGATGTTGTTCTGGTAATATTTTCAGTATGACTGAGTTCTCAGTTATTTCGCACAGTGAATGAGATAGCATTTTCCAGACTTTCCCTGATGTGATTTGACAGATATGAATCAAGTGGCCACATTGTTTACTGACTCTGTTCACACTGTGATATTTGTTATAAGATGATTATGATATCACTGTCTGCTTTTATAAATACATTATTCATATAACTTAAGATAAAGAGAAGCAAGAACGTTCAGAACAAATTGTAAAATATTGTGCTAAATGGTGTTCTGACTTTAAAGATGTTTAAGCTTCAGAGAGCTGATGCTGTAAAATATAATTCCTATCATGTTTTAAGATTGTAAGTATCACACTTGGTCCAAATTATAACATTTTAAGTTGAACATAGACTTATAAACAGCGTAAATTAACAAAACTCATGCTATGGAAAAATTATAAACTAAATGTCTAATGAGCAAAATAAAGAACTTCTTTGAATTCTTTTATATTCTTCTTAAAAACATTGGTGTAACAATTTTATGTAATACTTGAAAGCTAATTTCATAGATTTTATTGTTTGTTTTGGGGATGATCAAATTCAATTTGGTAATACTTAATTTTAGCCTTTGTAATAATTTTAAGTAATTATGGGCTAATATAAAATGATTTTTAAATAGTTTATAAACTCAGCCTAAATGACTTTTGAAGGCTGAGTTTAGATTATTAGGTATTCAACAACAATTGCTCTTTGGGGAGAAAATGTCCCTTCGAGAGACAGATAATAAAAATACTCAAGGGTGAAATGAGTTTTATATATTTTTTGCTCAAAGGTAATTAGAAAGCGATGTGGCTATTTATTTAATCATAACAACTGTCAAGATTCTCTAGTTTTGTAAGCTTTTTGTTAATGGGAATTAATGTTACTTAATTACTCAAGGCAACATAAGAAAGGAAAAGTTTATACAAGCTGCCTGCAAATCTATAAGTGAAGCTGCTAAAATAGTGAAAATATTACTGACACATATTGAATAGTCAGTGGATGTTATACCTCATAACCATCTCCATAAACTTAAAGAAATCCAATTTTTGAGTTGAAAGCTTAGATTTAAATGCACTTGTTTGCTTCACAATATTGAGCTAACAATTTATGGCTCAGCTTCATCATGAATTCACTAAGTAATTCTGACCAAGAGATTTTTAGGCTGTTTCCAAATATAACTCATTGTAAAGCAGTTGCATAAGAATCACAATCAACCCCCAACCCCCACCTTCTTCCCAAACACAACTCATTAGTGTGCAGAGCCTTACATTCCTGAATGTCAGCCGGGACGCTCTTTCTTTCTCTTCCATGGATGCTGCCCACTGTATGGTTTTGTTTGTTTTGTTTTGTTTTGTTTTTAGCTTCCTGGGACACCCTTTTTCCTCTTTCCTGTCTGATAACTCCCTGCTCATCTTCATTGCTTTGCTGAAATGTTAGCACCTCTGTAAACCCCTGTCCAAATGTTAGAACAGTAAAACTCAGCAACAAAAAGGATATATAATATTTGGGATAATAGAAAAAGCAAACTGTGAAATTTTAGTTATTATAGGGTTTTAGATAATACACAAAATAATCATAGTGTCTTTTAAATTTTATCTTGCTGTAGTGAAAGTATATGCCTAATTTTTCAGTTACTGAGTTTTTCTCTTTTCAGTGTTCCAAAAAAAGTACAAGATTAAGAACTGACATAAATTAAAAATGCAAATACTTAAAAATATCATTCATAAGCAATTTTTGGGTACACTGCTAATTTTTGGATACATCTTTCTAATGAGCATAAATGTATAGCTTACTAATAAACAAATGTTTTCCTTATGTTTAAATTCTGTAATTATGAACCATCATTATATACTTATTCAAAAGAGGGCAGATTTTATTTTCAAGTTTCATGCAATAATTTTGTAACTAGTGCATGCTATGCTGAAATGCAGGATTATTTTATTTTCTGTCATTTGTTCCTGGGTTCAGATTTGTGCCATGACCAGGCATTGATAGAAGTATTTCCACTGTAACAGAAAAATCTCGAATACCGTCTTTGAGAGTTTTGGATCAAAGGAGCATAAGACCTCCAAGCTTTTGCTTGTTTAAATTTAACTACTATGCATATCAGATGGGTAGGGGGAAGGATTCATTATTCACATCATTCTTAAAGTATATAATAGTTATGCCAGTGATAACTTTTTCCAATTTAATGTTATAAACAGAGAAGGCAAATTTAGATAATTTGACTCAGAGAAAAACATCAGTCCACATGCTTAACTCCAGTCATGTTTCCAGGCAGGATAGGGTTTTCAAATGAAAAATTCAGTAGTATTTGAAGCCCATTAGGGAATTTTACACTTGAGGCAATATAATGTTCTACCATCTCATAAAGTGCGAATCATTCTGGAATGCACACTTGGATTTATATACACAAGTCCTTTTTGTTTTAGACAATTTAAGAAGAATTAACATAACAAGACCTGAATTATGGAATAAACTCCTCGTTTCATTTTCTCTCTGAAAACTAGTAATAATACACAGCATTTCTAAAGGACCAAGACAGGCGGAGTTATTCTGTGAAACCACTTTGGGTATCAACTTGGTTTGCATGCTTTTACAAAACTATATTAACAATTCCAACAAAATACACAAGGTCAGCTTTACAATGGCTATGCAAATACAATTATCAGTATATGGCTGTAATAGAAATGTCAGCTTGTGGGCCATGATATACGTACCTCCCCAGTGCTCATCACAGACGGTGAAGAGGATGGTTTTATTGGCTATGGAGGGGAACGTGGCACTGCACTCCATGACGATGGCCTGAGGAATCATTATAATGCAAGAGACAATCCAGATGATGACAATGCTGTTCCGGGCCCGCTTGGCTGTGCTCTTAAACATCAAAGGGTGACAGATGGCATACCATCGATCCAGGGCAATGCAGCTCAGTGTGAGGACGGACACAGACACTGAGACGGTCTAGAGAAAAGGACACAGTCAAAGAGAAGTGCTGCTATTTAATGGATCTCTCTCAATATTGTTACCTTATTAGAAAGGTAGTCACAACAAATAACTATATAAACTTGCCCAAAACCATTTCGTGCAGTGCTTTCTAATAGAAAAAGCTCTGTCCAAATAATATTTAAAATGTATTAAGAAAAAAAATACATTTCTTCTTAAACATAAACAAAGGACTCTGAAAACATTGTAACCTTGTTTTATGCCAAATGTTTTAATTTATAATCCGGTAGTCTTTGAATGATCACTATTCTTGAAACTTTTCCATTCATAGAAGAAATAATATCCTCAACTGAAAAAATAAAACACATATGTTTAGTCTGAATTGAAAAACTCTCCCTTAAAGAGAATAATATGACACATCTTTCTTTTAAACTATCAGATGGAATTTGATTGTAATTACATTTAATTGGTATGTTTGAATTATGGCTATATCATTTCATATTTTCAAATAATAAAGATTGTTTGCACATCAATTCACTTCTAACATGTTGCAACCAAAGAAAGGCATTAGTTATGGTAAAAGAAAATTCTGTAAGTAGATCTTTTTACCATAGTTTTCTCATTGCAGGTATGAGCAACTTGCTTCTAAAATTCAAATAAATTCCCCTAGTCAAGATTTCTATAATTAATAACACCACAAATGACATTTTAACTTGGAAATTTAAAGAAATATCAAAGAAATGTATTTAGCGTACCTATCCCCACATGATTAGTTTATACAATTATATTTAATTTATTCTCCTACACTGGATGGACCACTGATTCTGATATCACTCTCAAAATCCCATCTTTAAAACAAAGCCTCATTCTTTTTTCTGTTATTTTTATTACAATTTTTTTCAGTACTTATAGTATAATTATTTTGCTTAATTAATTTATTTGCTACCTGTCTTCTCTCTTGGAAAAATCTCAGAGCAAAAGGAATTGCTACTGTATTTTTTTCCTCCACCACTGTCCTCAGTATTGGGCACAGTGTTTTATGTTCTTAATAAATATTATTTTGCATTAATAGATAGTTATAAGCCTCAGTCTAAGGTAATACAATAGATACTGTCCAGTCATTTTCCTCTTTTTTTTTTTTTCTTTTCTAGTTGTACTGATCCCACAGTATGTAGAAGGTCAGGTATCTCTGTTTCTTACATCTGGACCTTCCTTGCTGATGCACTGGCCATAGGAGCACATGAGTGAAAGGGATCTAAGAGTCAGTACCACACAGAAAGAAGGGCTATGTGCCAAACATCAGGGTGACCTATTAACGCGAATTCTCACTCTCACTCTCCTAACAGCTCACTGAGCACTGTTGGGTCACTCACGTTACTTTAGGCTTAATGTGTATGTGTTGTCATTATTTTTTTGTTAAGTGAGTGAAATTGACAGGACTTTGTTTCTCTCTGGGAAAGGCAGCACCTGTGTAACCAGGTTTTCTGGACATGGATCCCATCTCATTTGATGTTGGTAAGTTACTTAACCTTTCTATGCCTCAGTTTTCTCATCTGTGAAGTTGCCCGCTAATAGTAGGGAGAATCAGTTGAGAAGTGAAATGCCTAGCTCTGGGCTGCCATATAAATGCTATGTGTTTGTTGTTACTTATTATAATCATGGCAATCATAATGATGATTAAACCATCAAGTTTCTCCTTCATTCTCAAGCTCGGAGTTCCAGCTTTTAATCAGAACAGATCACATTTCACTGCAGAATAGTCACAGAAATCACAAGTAAAGCTTAAACTGTGTTAAATTCTTGGAGGTTAATTTCATGTTAGGTATAATCTTAAAGAGCTGAACTCAATCAGAGTAGGCTTAGATTGGCTGATGACTCCTGGGAATTCCTTGGTGTCATCTTAGAGTGAATTCAAATTTCTTTCCCAAACTAATAGCCCTCTCTCCCTAGCCTCCATTATTTCCCTGCCAATATGCTACGCACGCAAGGCCCCTCAGTATTATTGCTGTCCTGGGGGTGGAATTGTTACAGTTTAGATCTGCACAGTCGATCTTTCATAGCTGCTAGACCATGTCCTATATTTAACCAATCAAGACATTATAAGTGTAAAGTGTTCAACAAGGCTTAGTGATTTATTATTCATGGATTCTAATCAATGTGGGTAAATTAGACATAGTATGGTTCAAATTACAAAGTCATTCTAGTACTTCTCTCAAGTATTAGATAATAATAATCAATTCAAAACAGTTCACTTGAAAGACTGCCATCCACTGCTGACAGTCAGCCAAAGTGTAGTCAGTGCCTTCTCTTTGAAGTGGGGACGGGAGCGACTGTGCTGGCTTGGCTGGTCCAGCAACAGGACCCGCTAAATGGGCCCTTGGCAACCAGGGATTTCATAGTTACTCTTTGACGACTATATTTGTTGGTATGTAATACACACTAGCATGCAATTTACATGATTTTCTTGGGGCAGGTATAAAATTGCATCTTATCATAAGTGATTACAATTGAGAGTTTTGTTGCTGGTTTTCACATCTAGGAGTGTACTTGCAGGTGCCTTTTTCATTTAGATTTTGATATTAGCTCAAATCGACCAGATAGTTAATCATTTGTAAAGCGAATCTAGTGGGGATTATGAATGTTGTGGATGAAGTGAAGTGAGATGATTGAATTTCTTCTGCTGTCAGATGCACCCTGTGGTCAGGGTGATGGTGGAGACTTTCTTTTGTAGAGAGTGGGTCTGTTTATTTTTGCAGAGAGAAATGACAAAAGGCCCTGGCAGGTGTGTCTCAGTGGATTGAGTGTCGGTCTGCCAACCAAAGGGTCACAGATTTGATTCTCCAGTCAGGGCGCATGCCTGGGTTGTGGGTCAAGTCTGTGGTAGGGGGTGTGCAAGACGCAACCACACACTGATGTTTCTCTCCCTTTCTATCTCCCTCCCTTCCCCTCTGTCTAAAATATGAAATTAATAAAATTTTTAAAAAATGACAAAAGGACCTCAGAGGTCCATGACGAGTAGAAGTGGAAATTTTGCCATATCACAGGTTTGGATAATAGGCACTAATAGATTGGAAGGTGAAAAGGTGTGACTGACAGTGAAAGAGTCAGTCCGACCCCTAAGCATCTACCACCCACATCTCAGTTGGCTTTTGTTTTTCTTTTCCTGGCATTTCCTGTGCAGAGTCTTCATCGTGGTTTAAAAAAAAATCACTTTGACAAAGGAGCCAGCTGCTCCTGTTAAGTGTGAGAAAAACATTCACATAGAATTTTCAAAATATTCATGATAATTAGTCAGCAAATAGTTCAATATATGTTAATAGTCTTGAATTTGCAGAATTAAAAAAGATATAGAAGTGTCATTTTAATTATTCATCTAAGATCTGTTGTATTTGTGAGATTTTAAAGATTGTTGAGCATTTGCCAGAGTGTTATAAAAATCACTCATAAATCTGAAGTTTGTATTATATTTAGAAGAAAAGAAACTATAAATTATAGAAACGAGCAAATGTCCAAAGCATCTTAAATGCATTAGACGTTTAGTTTATAATTACCTGTAAATAAGGAATCACTTTACAGAGGGACTGTCCGAAGAACCAGGTCTCGGTGATATCCACAACCAGCGTGGCTGGGAGGCAGGTGATGGTCACGAGCACGTCAGCCAGAGAAAGGTTGACTATGAAGTAGTTGGTCACCGTCCTCATGTGGTGGTTCTTCCACACTGCTACACAGACTAATTTGCAAAGAAAATGGAACAGTAACTGTTATGGACTGAACGTTCGAGTCCTCCCGAAATTCACGTTTATATCTTAACTCTCAGCCAGAGAGTGGGCCTTTACCAGACCCACATCTGCCAGCACCTTGATCTTGGACTTCTCAGCCTCCAGAATTTTGAGAAATAAACCTCTGTTGTTTGTAAGCCAACCAGGTTATGGTATTCTGCAATAGTAGCCCACACGGAGTAAGACAGTAAACCAACTAAACAACAAAAAGGTGCTAATGAGGAAACACTGTCGAGATAATTAATACTCCTGTAAAGTCCACAAGTAAATATTGAAAGGGAAAGATCATTTAAGGTCGTGCTGTGTTTTCACTGAATTGGTCAATCTGCGTGAGTGCTGAACACATGCTTAAAATCAGTTCATTTGCCTTGTAAGACATTTCTCAACAGATCATAATGCCGTGTTTACTTTTGCTTGATTTTGAATTGTGATTCCCAGAAGTTAAACAACAATCTTTGACTCTTCTTTTTGTTTCCTCAGTGCCCAACATGTGGTAGATACTCAAGAAATATTTACTGAATTGAGATGAATCAGGAGGTGGTTATTTTCAGTGAACTGTAGTGTTTGTCTCATCCATGCCATTTACCCTTATCTGATCTCAGACTCTGCATTTGAAGCTTGAAGAGATGAAGAGGCTTAAAAGACAAAAGTCAACAATTATTCAGCTCCCATTATTGCCAAATACTGAGCTGGATGGTTCATATACTTAGGTCATTAAATTTGGACAGCAATCCCAAGGGAAGCCGTCATTGCCAGCATGAGGTAATTCATGGAATTTGTCGAAGGACAAATGCAATTAAACACTAAGTGAGGGGCTAGTCTTCCATGACACTAGTTGCCTTCTTCTGTGAAAATAAAGGCATTATAACACAGCACCTATATATTCTAGAAATGCAATCCTCCTTTCTATTACACTTGACAGCCTCTATACATCACCTTAAATTAAACGTACTTTTCGACACGTCCACAGCCTGATTCTTCCTCACTGCCTTTCAGTATATCTTTTTGTTTAAGAGCTGTGTGGTTTCACTGAGTTTCTCTTTGTGGAAGGAACATCCCGTCCTTGATTCTGTTCCCTCCCTCCATCTGATGTGTCTGAAGGTTATATGATCACTGGCTTCAGAATTATATAGGTACAAGCACTGCTACCACATGTACTGATGGTTCGCTTCATTGAAAGGAATTGCGAATTTGCCTGGGGTATCATTAACCTGTCAGGGGCTGTCTCTCATGCACCCAAATGATGCAGTGATGAGTAACCTTACATAGCGAAGAAATAAAAGCACATTTTGTTAAATTTAAATCATTGAATGAGGATATCTTTTTGATAATTATGTTTCATTTATGAAGAGTTTCATATACTAAAAATGCTTTTACTAGCTCCTGAAGCTGAAATTACCCGTTAGTCACCAACAGATGCTAAATGAAATACTGGAATTTCAGAGGATTTAATTTGGAAAAATTTCACATCTATATCTAACTCCGGCACCTTGGGACCCCGACACCCAGGTGAGCTTTATTAGGGTGAAGTGTAGTTTTTATTATCTTAAAATGATGCTGCAGAGTGATTTATTTCTCAGGAACACTTGACACAGACACATACTCACACACACACTCTCATGTACAAACTCATCCTAGAAGGTGACTTAACACATTATCATGGCCTGTTATAAGAGAATTGACAGAAGCATCATACTTCTGATACTTGGTCAATAAATGGTCCAAATGGTACAATTTCGAAACTAAAAAACAAAAACAAGGTTGAAAAAATAAAAGCAGTTCTAGTTTGTCTCCTGGTTTCCCATATTTTAGAACTGAGAAATGGCAGTGATAGAAAAACAGTGTTAATGCATTCTGTTTAACCAATATGAAAGTAAGTATTTTTTTTTCAACCAACACATTTATACTACTTATTATCTACCATGCACTGTTCTAAGCAATTTAAGTTCAACTAGTTTATGAAGTGATAACTATTTTAATATTCCTATTTACAGGTGGGAAACTAAGGCTAGAGAGGTTAGGGAACCTACGTTAGGGCAAATGGCTAGTTAAGGGCTAGGGCTTACGTTGAAATCTTATGCACCATGCTATGCCATTATATTATGCTCTTCATTGATGCAGGAGGTAAAAAGGAAGCTGCCAGCATTGATTTGACAGGACTTTTACAGAAGTTCATAGAGTTGGAGATCATTCAGTCTAACTTGCCGTTTGATGCATAAATCACTTCAGTAACATCCCTATCCTATCCTGCATGAACATTTTTAAGAGCAGAGAATTCATGACTTGATAAAGACCTCGAGTTCATTTTCTGGTGCCTTTAACTACTAGCCAGTTCTTGTTTATGCTGAGGTGATGTCTGCTTTCATTTTCTTTCTAGAAGCTCATGGTTTTTAAATTTTTCCAGGAACCAAAGGAATAAACCTTATCGTTTTTTCTATATTATAGCTATATTAGTTTCCTAGAGTTGCTGTAACAGAATACAACAAATTGGGTCTCTTAAAACAACATAAATTTATGGTCTCACAAGTCTGGAAGCCAGAAGTCCTAAACCAAGGAGTCGGCAGGGTCCTCCCCCTTCCCCCAGAAACCGTAGGAACTGTCTTCTCCAGCTCTCTCCTGGCCTCTGGTGGTTTGTTGGCTACCTTTTGCATTCCTTGGCGTGCAACTGCATAACTCCAATCTCTGCTTTCATCATCACAGGGCATTCTTCGTGTCTCCATCTTCACATGGCTGTCCTCTTAGAAGGACCCCAGTTCTATTGGAATAGGGGCCCACTCTGCTCTAGTATGATTTCGTGTTAACTAATTATATCTGCAGTGACTCTATTTCCAAATAAGGTCACAATCTTAGGTACAAATTGTTGCTGCTTCAACATCTGTTCTGGGGGAGGACACAATTCAACCCACAGTGTCTGTCTGCTGGTCTCTAAACATATGTTTTTTCCATCCATATGCAAAATCCATGCATTTCACCTCAATAACCCCCAAATTCTTAACCCATTTCAATGTCAACTCCAAATCTAAAATTTCATTTAAATATTACCTAAGCCAAGAATAGGTAAGAATTGGGGTATTATCCCTCCCAGACCAAAATTCCTCTTTACCTGTGGTCCAATGACACCTAGAAAACAAATTCTCTGTCTTCAAAATACAACAGTGGAACAAGCATAGAGTACATGTTCTCATTCTAAAAGTGAACAATCGAAAGAAAAAGGGGGTCACTGGTCTACAGCAAGTCTGCAACTCTGTAGGGTGAGTCCCATTAGTTTTAAGGCTTAGGACTTACTATCTAAGGCTTGGTGTTCTGTTCTCCTGGCCCAGGAGGATGGTGTCCCTGCCCTCTGGAGCCTGTAGGAATGTCCTTCCTTGCCTCTTCCTAGCTCCTGGTGTTCTGCCAGCAATCTCTGCCTTCATGACCACATGATATTCTTCAGTGTTTCTGTCTTCACATAACTATCCTGGATTAGAAGCCTAACCTACTTCAGTGTGACTTCATCTTAACCAATTATATTTGCAATGACCCTATTTGCAAATAAGGGTACATTCTGAAGTCCTGGGGGTTAAAACTTCATCTTATCTTTTTGTAGGGATACAGTTCAACCCATAACAGTAGTCATTCAAATATTTAAAGATCCTACCTATAACCGTACCTCAAGCCTTTGCTTACCCAGACTAAATACCTCCCAAACTATCATGCTCAACTACAGGTTTTGCATCCCACATCACCCTGATACCTTTACCCTGAATTTACTAGAGATTATCAGTAATGGCTCAGAATGAGCTATCTGTAACTGCACATGTTTCCAAGGGTGATCTAACCAGGGCAGTAAGGAACGGGATGGTTGGTTTGGCCAGCATCTCTCTAGGAAGACAGCCCGAGATGGTGCTAGCTTCCCTAACAGCCACGTCATACTTTTTGAGATTATTTATGTGTACGATGACTAGAACTTGGTTTTCTATATAGATGTTTCTTTACATTTGAATCTTGGAGAGAAAAATGAAAGTCTATAAAGAACATTATCTGCTCACTTGAAGAAAATTGAATTTGAACTTTATGTTAGATAATTATCCCATGTTAAATTATCCCACTTTAAAATATCTTAAGTATGGTCTTCATATTAGTATGTTTAAATATTAAAGACTATGGCCATACCTACTTCCCATGACATTACTTCTTTGAGCTAAATTTCACCAGACCCTTCATATATAATAGCAGGATTTTTTCTCTTATCACCTTGGTCTTTTTATTATGAAAATTCTGTATCTTACCAGTAGATATCTCAAAATGAGCTATCAAGGGCTGCACACAGATCTTTAGGTACATATTTTCTATATTTATGTTGAATAAATACCCATTTGTTCATTCATTCATGCACTCAAAGTACTAAAGGCACAAGGTTAACACTGCCTTCTCTTGACAGCACATTAAATTTATGCAACATTATATTCACATTTTCCAAAATTTTCAGCTCGGACTTCATATTTCTCCAAAGCTTAATATCCCTTGTTCTTCTCCCGATTACCTATGTTTGAAATTTCCTACCTCCATAATTTTATTCCTGTTCTTACTGCATTACCCAGTCAGGTTATGGTAATTATTAGCTGGAGTACTTCAGTAACCTCCTAAGAGTTCATCTTGCACCCTGCCTATCTTTATTCCTGTCCATTTTATTCCTTGATAGCATTCACTCCAGTTACATTAACTTACTTATTTCAGTTGGAGTTCTCCTTGTTTTTTTCATTAGGTTAAAAAAAAAAAAAATCCCCAGGTAGCCATTCTACCATTAAGCTCATTGAACTCGCCCCCTACATCTTGCAAAGCTGACCATAAATTAATCAGAGCTACAGTAGAAGTTTGGCATCTCACTTTGTATCAAACATCTTCTATACTAAGGACATGAAATGACCATACTCATTTTCAACTAATGAAATCCTACCAAAACCATCCAAAATCAATCAAACAAATAAAAGTTTGTTTCACAAAATCTCTCAATTAGCCTAACATAACATGACATCTTTCTCCTTTAAAACCCTATTGTACCTTGTATCTTTTCTGGTCAGGAATCATAATCTAAAATTAAAATGAATTATTATGGGTATTTGTATATATTTTATTATTTTCCTACTGGAAAAAAAGCTCATTATAATCTTAAGCTGGTCCTTCTCTTTCTTTTACACTCTTGGTTTCAATAGCTTTTTCCCTAACACAAACACTGCCTAGAACATACTTTGCAATAAATAAATATTCATGGCATTGATTTGTTCATAAACTTATAGTGCATTTCTGCCATTGGTATGATAAGGTTACCCATGGCTTCTTTAAAAGGAGAGCAAAGCCCTGCTGGCTGAATAAAACCTTTTTTTCCCCTCGTTCCTCTTTGGGTAAAGTCTGGCAAATGACAGAAAACTTAGTTGTTTGTCAGTTATTCTCTTGGCTCACACTTCTTCACGCACGACCTCCTGGTGAGCTTTGGTAGGTACCAAGACATGAACTTGGCTCTACTTCAAAAATCAGTTCTCTGAATGATCATGATCCACCAATATTAAAGTCCATTTGTAGTGAGTTTGCACTTGAACGTCTGACCTCATTAACCAGGATCAAGGTAGGAACAGTTGAGAATACAGGGGTAAAAGGACATAACTGAAGGCGAAAATGAGTCAGTGAAACTCCAGCTCTAACACAAACTTTAGTAAAACAGAGATTTTTGAGATGCAGAGGTGCCAAGGAGATAAAAATCTATTTGTTCCTTTCTCTCTCACCCCTTCATTTGGTTTATCTTCTCTCCTGTAAGAATCTGAAGATATACATCTCCTGTCTTTTCTCCACAGAACTGACAGATGGAAAAGTGGCTCAGGATGTATGGAAACATCTGCAGCTTGTGATGACATTAGAAATAACCTTAGCTATTTCCTTGTTACTTTATGGACAAAAGGCTTAACTGACTTTCAAAGGGGAAAAGGAAATATTGGCTTAAAAACGCCTCTGTCATTTTACTCTGCACTTAAACTTTTTTTTTTAACTTTAATATCTATTAGACCCATATATGGAAAAAGTTACTTTCTCTTGCAAATTGATACTAGTACTTGGAAAATTTTAATGGAAGACTATATAAGGTGACATACTGTTAATCTGTTGGTGATATGACTTAATTAAAAACATGTAAACTGCACAGGTGAGAGTGTATCTCTTATAAAACAGTTATTGAAATGTCAAGTAATAATAAATTTTAAAATATTAAGAGATAATCATGTATGGTATACTATGTATTTCTGAGCATCTTGAAAAGATATGTATTAAATACATCAATTTTATTTTATGTATTTTCAAATTTTTAATTTTTGTAACATTAAAACAAGGTATAGATGTTATACTAAGTGAAATAGGCCGGACACAAAAGGATGACGATGCTATGATTCTGCTCATGTTAAGTACTCAGTCAAATTCATTAAGGTACCGCCAGAGGCTGAGAGGGAAGGAGAGTAGGATGTTATTTTCTAAGGAGGTCGGGGTTGCAGTTTTACAAGATGAAAAATGTTCCGGAGATGTATGGTACTGACGGTTGTCCAACAATGTGAATGTATTTAATGCCATTGAACTGTACACATTGCTAAAATGATAAAATTTAAGTTATGTATGTTTTATCATAATTAAAAATCAATTTCAGTGCAGAAGGCTGTAAAATGGAAAATAAAATTTTGAAACATAATAATGACCCTTAATAATCTTAAACACAGAATGGAAATGCCAGGGAGCAACCTTAATTAGTTATTTTATAAAATTTTAAAATTTACAGCTAAAATAGTTAAAGAAAACACAATTATTAAAAAATACTGTAGTTCCACAATATTAATGGTAGTGTTATAGAAAGTAACTGTATGATTTTATGTACAATTTTAATTGTTTATAAAATCAAAATATTTATATTAGGTTATGATATATTTAAGATACGCTAATAAAACATTGTGCCGTTTTTGTTTTTTAAATTTAATTTACAAATATATGCATATAGATTTTTAAGATCATTCCTTGATTGTTGTTATATTACAAGTATATAAAATGATAAATAAACATGTCGGGAAGCATCTTTAGAAAAATACTGTAGTTCCATCCCTTGCCACAAAGTGTCAGTGAAAGCCTTTAAAACTGCTTACCCAGTCACTTCAGGGACAAGTTCTAAACATCGAATTAGTTTAACATTCTTTATAATATATAAATGAATATATTTTTTTCAAATGTGATTTTCTAGACCAAAAATAATTTTTAAAAATGATAAAATGGGCACCACCTTCTCAGTTAAATACAAATGAATGAGTTATGGTGAAATAAAATGATTTTTCTAAATGAAAAACAACAAATAAAGCAACTGAATCCATGTGGAAAAGAGCCTATAATTATCTCCCGTAAGAAAGCACATGCAAAGAAGTCATCCGGAATCGTTTCAGAATATCGATTTAAGAATCAGGGAAGTCGACTAGTAGTCCTAAAAAGGTATTACAAACTCTGTATGAAATCCTAAGGTTTTTTTTCTCTTTGTCTCACCTTCTTTGCACCTCACCATCCTGGCATTGGTCCTCCTTCCTATTTTTAGCATTGCTTCCTTCCCTTCCTGGGCCAATATGCCAACATGCCAAGCTCAATCTCCCATTCTCCACCTCCACACCCTGGCAGGGATATCTATAAACCTCTCTGTCTGTATTCAGAAGAACAGCAGGCAAATGTGCCACTTACTTTTTTTTTACTAGTCTGACAGATAGGACACTGCCAAGAACCACACCTGTAGTGTGAAATGTGCCACCCAAAAGGTTATCTAATGTTAACAGAAATCAAACTTTTTAAAAAGTTACTGTATTTGAACACACAACAGGATGTCTAAAATGTATTTCAGTTTTTGTTTCCTCAAGAAAATATAAAAGTCTATAATTTGATAAATATGTTTTCATCGGCACCTGCTCATTACATTAATGTGGGCAGGAATTCTCCTAGAGACCAACTGATGTCACTCTGGTGTTGATATCAGTGAGGCAGTGCGGGGAATAATTAAAACACCACAATTAGCAATTCATCTGGAAAGGGATTTACAAAAACAGTATCTTCACATACACAGATGGGCAGGGAGAAACTGTGCATAGAAGAATGTTATGAGATGGAAACACAGAGAAAATAATTATAGAAATCAAGTCCAGAAAACATTCTTCAGAGAGGAGAAACATAGTGAGGGGAGTGGGAGACTGGGTATGACTTTTCACCTGTCTGCGTGGCATGATTTCTCTGAAGGGGAGGCTCAACCTCCTTGGCACCACGGCTTCTGTACAGAAGGCGCTGTCAGAGACCAAAACAGCGCTGTTATTAATAGGCGTTCCTAGTTAAGACTGGTCTGTGGAAAAGACTAGGGGAGTGGCAGGCTCCACGGTCTTAGAATCTGCAGTTCCACTGATGGCTACATCTAGAAGCTGTAGTTTCGCTTCCACAGAATTTGTTTGGGGAGGACTACTAACTTCCTGGTTCCCCATGTCTTTTTACTCATTATAAGTTAAGTCACTAAAGGTGCTTGATCACAGTGCAGCCTCTCAGAACTGCATCTGGATCTCTATGCAGTACTCAAAGCTGCATAGACACAGGCTCAGTCCTCGTCCTTGGCTCCTTTGTGCTAATTAACATTCACAGGCAACCTATCCTTCCAGTGACATTTGAATTTTCTTTATCTTCCCACCTGAGATCTAGATATAGTTATATAATTTTCAGTGCTGTGTAGTATTGTGATGTGTGACTAATGACCATTTAGCTATCATTGATGGACACCTCAGTTGGTTCTAACTCAGGACTATGGTAGGCAAGGCTGTTTTTAACATTCTTGTCTATGCTTTTTGACTGGCATTATGTATGGGCTTGTGTTCATTATATATCTAAGAGTGAAACTGCTATCACAGAGTATGCATATGACCGCAATTACTACACAATTGCCAAAAGGTTCCAAAATGCTGTTGCAGCATCTATTTTTACTCTCACACGCAAAGGCATCTCAATCACTGCATTTTTTGACAACACTAGGTACTGTCAGTCTTTTTCATGTTAGATTCAAGTTTAACATTTTTATCTTTATTGGCTATTTGGAAGTGGAAGAGAACATTACTCTCCAGGGCATTTGCTATTTTAAACAATCTTATGAAAAGCTTTATGGGGCATGTTGATGGCAACCGTAGAAATGCTTTCTTTTAAAATTAACATGATGGTTCTCTGATTTAAATCTGTACTTGTTTTAAAACTTGGCAGCCCTCATATTGTTCCAGCCATTTCTCTCCCCTCTTCCTATCGTCGTTTGTCGACTTTCATTTTTTATCATCTAATATAGTTTATTTTTCTAAAATTGTGCCATTTTGAAGAACCTATATTTTATTTTTTATTTTCTAAAGGCAGAGCCTCTATTCTGAATATAGTAGATATACAATGAATGTTTGTTAAGTGATTGCTTGATTTCATAAAATTTGCATGATTCAGATTTTGTTTTTTACGTTAGAGAATTTATCATGACTATTTAATCTTGAAAGAAAGAAAAGGAGTTCAATATATGTAAATCATAGCACCTACTTCCACTGTGGTACCTTGTCAGTTTGTTGACATACATCCCTGATATAGTTAGTGTCGAAGAGTGTCTTGAATAAAGACTGGAAATAAGAGAATGACCTTTTAGATAACAGAATGGACCACATTAAATGTGTTTGCACCTATGCTAGAGGCTGAAGGAAAACCTTTCTGTTGGGCATAGGTATATTACAATTATGAAAACTTCAATCTCTGCTACTAACCATAGTGATTTCTATTTTATAGTAATTTATATTTAATGGACATAAGTGAATCTGCTACTTCCTTAACTTAACTGAATAATTTTAAATCATATTTCACTTGCTAGCTGTGAATATACTTGCAATAACTGCATAAGTAAGTGGAAGAAAAGATTATTTGTATCTTCCCCAAATATTAGTAATTTTAGGTTGCCCATATTTATCACATTTAAATAGTGCTTGATAATACTGTATGATAACCCTTTTTAAAAAACTGGCTAATGAGTTTTTTTAAAATGCACTTTTGTCTCCCGTGTGGCTATGTAAAATGTATCTCACTTTTCTTAGATCATGAAACATTCAACTCTTCAAATCACTTCTAAAAAGTCTGGAGTGGAGAGAAAACAATAAAAATATTGTTTTCTGAAAGAAAAAAAAGAGACTGGTTTTTAAATGATCATACCATTTGTAGTATAAATATCCTCTTCAAACAAAAGGTAAAGATAATATATTTTGGAATTTAAAAGCCTAATTAAAATTCCAGCTTCAATATCCTTTTACATTGGGAAAGTTACTTAATCTCCCTGTGCTTCAGTTTTGACATATATAAGATTAAGACACCTGTGCCTATGTCCTTAAATTGTTTTAATAAACATAAAAGTAATTGATACAGAGCTGGCAACACGAATCCACTAAAAATTATATTTTCAACAGAGCTAAACTTAATAAAATTCTCCACAAGTTATCTCTGCCATCCCAAAACAAAGACATCTAGTACTGGCTATTTTTAAAATTCCACTAAAGATTCTGATCTTTATTTGATAAGCTAAAATTTGACTTGCAATCAGTGATCAATACCCATTTCATAGTTTTGGGGCTCACGTTGAATGAGGTAAGGTAACATCCTTTTAGACAGCATGTCAGAGAAAATGAGAATTTTAAATTTCAACTCTATGCAAGGAGAGAAGACAAAAAAATGAATGCCCACCTGGCTCTTCTGGACAGCAAGAGCAATGGCATAAATGGCCACAGCTGTTCAAAATTCACACCCCATGGATTCAGTGAGAACTCCCAAGGAAATAGGAATCGCATGGTGCATTTTAATAAGCAAATATGTAAAGATTGTATTAATTAATTGCCCATTTGACTAAGTAATATTCATACCCCAGTGAATGGGTATGAAAGTGAATTACATGCAAATGAATGTAAATAGTTGCACATTGACAAAGGGGATGCTTTCTGAAGCAACTATTAGTATTGTTAAGCTTTTAATTATATGCTGAGGCCAAATGTTTCTGTTAGAATAGATCTCACGAATAAAAAAAGAAAATAATTTGATATACAAAATTGTGTTTAGGAAAATGGGTTAGGACACATCTGTTCCATGGAAGATGTTGGGCAATTAACAGAGATGGAGAAATTAATCATAGTAGGTGGAACCGGATGGAGGTGAGAAGATTATGAGTTTTATTTTGGACATTTAAATATGATGTGCTTAAATAACATACATCGGGAAATGTGCTGTGGTGTACTGAAATTTTGGGCGACAACAACAAAATGTGTGACAGAGCATTTATTAAAAGGAAGGCTTGTCAAATAGCCCATGTTAGTTTTTCTTTAATTTGTCATTTCACCATTGTCTTGACAATCTATTCCTTTAATGGCTGAGTTCATTGCTTTTCATTCTCTTCCTTTCATATTTTTTGGTTTAAATAGTACTTCATAATAGCTGAACCTGCCCTATTAGAGTCATGCATTTCTAATTTGAAAAGACACAAAACAGACATCTTTTTTTGGTTTAAAAACAATTGCTTTTATAAATCTTTTCTTCCTTTCTTTTAAAAATATGCAAGTACCATAGCTTAAATTAAAAATCAACAACCCTGACACTTATAGTTGTTAAGGTAGGTGTTCCTTTTAATTCTGTTCTCCATTAAAACACACACACAAAGATCCCCTGTATAATTTTATATAGATATTTTTATTCTTTCTTCTCTTCTTAAAAAAGAATATTTGCTTCACACAGGTCTAATTTTGTTCCAGTAACTTTAAAAAAATAATCAAAGTGGATAGTGAAATTTTTGCTGGTCAAAGATTAAAAGTACCCCTAATAGAATATCCAAATCTATGTTTATTATTCAAAAAATAAGAAACTGCTACCTATAAATTTTATGCACTTTGCTTAGTTATTAAAATATGCGTGGATGACTAGTGTAAGTAGGATATTGATTGGACCATGTTTTTCAGAGAGAAAAAAATGTGCCTTTTCCTTGGTGCCCACTGACACCACGTCTCTGAATGACACGTTGGTCTGGAAGCGGTAGGGAAAGAGCCTGGACGGGTAGGTGCTACGGGAAGTAGCAATTACCTGGGCTAATCATGGAATGTATGAAATTACCTAATCTTTCTCACTGAGTCACAACCCTCAATAAAAGGTTTTGTACAGAGGTGAAGTAAGGTCTCTATCATTCCAGGCATACATGCTGAAGTTGGCATAAGGGGCGAGTGCTTGGTTCTGATATCAAGAAAGTAGAGGGGCTAATATGTGGAATGGCTTTGGTTCTAGAAATGAACTAGAACAGAGGTCTTTGAATTGTTTCCTTGGGTAATGACTTTAAGATTACTGACCCACACTTGATTTTTTTGCCTGAATTCTTATTCATTAATTCATTCTTTCAACACATATTTATTCAAGATAATATTTCAGTTTTCAATAATAACTTACACATTTTAACATATGATTATTCATTTTGGGCAAAACACAAAACTATGCACTGTGGTTTGGATTTTGAAAATCTGTTTCCCAGTATTCATATATCTATTCATGTCAGGCAGAAATTTATATAATTAAACTATATATAATTAACTAATACATGCTATTATGCTTTGCACCACTACACTACGTGATGGTGAAATATGTTCTGATAACATCTCTTCAATACTCCCCCTCCACACCTGTGGACATAAATCCAGGAAAAGTAATGTCATTTCCATAACTCTTCTTTTGGTTAATTCATATTATACATTTTAAAATTTACTTTCCTTTATTTAAATTGATTTCATTTACATTCATGCATAAACTCTTCTTTAATACATGTTATACATTTTGAAGAAGTTCTCGGAGTTCCTGGATTAGGGAATTACTGCTATTGGTCTATGAACTGTGCTTTGAGTAATGTGGTTCTAAGGACCCTGTCATCTCAAGCTCTTTCTTGTTACTTTGTTATTATTAGTATTACTAGAAATATTAGTGCAAATAGCACCCATAAAAATGAACTATTTATTAAGTTTATAGTCAGTGGTCAAGTTTTAGTAAATTATTATATCTAGATCTATACCACAAAATTTTAAATGGAATGGAGGGCCTTAAAAAGCTTTTGGTTGTTATGATGTTAAAAAAAAGTCATTTTAGAAAAAAGATAGACATTGAACGGTTTAATGTTAAAAGGTTCAGGAATACAAGTGAACCTGTGTTAGAAAGTTGCTGCCACTTGATGCAGCAAGTTGAATGATAGCTCAACAGAAAAATGGAATGTAGATGAGATCTCAGGGGCTGGTTGCTACACAAGATTGGGACATGTTATTGAAAAATATTTTGGTTCACTTAAAATGTCTACCACCATTACAACTAGTGGTGTCCTGAAGAAATCATTGCGGCTCCCAAGAGAAAAAATGATGAGTGTTATGAGTATTATGGCTCTGCCTTTTCAACAGTCACAGGCTGTAAGATGCAGAAAGTCCTGACATTTCAACCTACATTTCAAGCTAAAGATGCTATGAAACACTGTCACAAACAGAATTTATGTGCTCAGGGTGGCCAAACCCTATAATACCACATATTGAACTTTCATATTTTGATTTTTGCTCATTAAACTTTCTTTTTTCCAAGTTGGAAGTAAAAATTCTTTGTTCTCCGGGTTTTAACATCCTTCTTTGAACTTTTACATACAAATTTCAAACTCTTTTTCTTCCCCTATTCTTCTTGACTTATTTCCCCTGGTCCTATCATTATTCATATTATAAGTCCACATTTTCATTCTGCTGTGATTCTGTTATTCATCACTGTCCTGGTAATTCTTTTACTACTTCAACCATGACTCGTGCATTTGTTCTGAGTCTTAACTGACTCCTCCCTTACTGTCTCTTTTTCACCACAATGCCTTAGGCCTAAACAAACTAACCTACTGAATCATCTTTCAGGCTCTAACCACTGTGCAAATAATTTCCTGTCTTCCAACTGTCAAGTCACTATGTATTAGGATAACTAATAATTGTTATGACTATATATCTTCTCTGAACTCTCTGTCCAGGATTCTGATATCTTCATTATATAGATTTATCTATACTTCTAAATCACAATTTCACTTTTAGTTTAATTCCATTTATCTTTCCTTGTTCTCCTTTCTTGGTTCACAATAGAAATTGACTCGTCATTTTTAATCCTCCCAACATTTTCCTTATCAAGTGTAACCAGGAGCATCTACTTTGAATCAAATACTACACAACATGGAGAAACTAGAGATGATAAAGTGCCTGTCCTCAGAGCAGTATGGTATTTGTGGGAGTAGAAAACTGCTGTGGAAACACGCAAGGACAGTCAACAGTCAAATATTAGTTCTGCGTGATTGGCTAGGTATATTGTAAAAGAGAGCTTTTTAGGTAGTACCGAATTCCCCACTCAAACACATGTTTTAACACAGAGAGGTTTTTTGGGTTACAGAATATTAGAATGGGTTTTTATGTGATGTGCACACACATGCATACACACACACACACACACTCAAGAAATGGGGGAGAGAAGCTGGAGTCGGACAGAACTGGATTCCCATTCAGGTTCCAATATGTAATAGCTCTATGACTTTGGGAAACCTGATTTAATAGCCTAATAGCAATGGGGACATTAATTTCTACCCCATGGAATTCATGTAAAAATTAATTTAAGTAATGTATATGGATATCTCCATGGCTGACCCCCAATATGCAATCGATAAGCACTTGCCAACTGATGATCAAGGACATTACTAGTGTATAACCTTGGCTAGTCACCAAACCTCTCTTGCTCCAGGTCTGTAACATCTGGATTTAAATAGTACTGACCTCATAGAAGGTTTTTAGGCCTAAGTCATGAAATTCAAACAACAGAACAATGCCTGGCATCTAATGAAATACTCAGTAAACATCAATTACAGTTATTAGATTATGCTAATTTTCTCTTGTTTTACATCACCCATATTTGAAAATTTAAATTCTATCACTTTCGTAAAATAGATGCATTAAATTTAAAGTAGAATGGTACATTTTTAGTGAAGAAAAAAAATAGGCTTTAGTAATCCCCGTATCATGTTTTCATGAGTTCTTTTATACTGCAAAACATCTTCTGGGATTTGATGTCACTCCAAAACTTGTGTAACTCAGGCACTGATCATGAGTACAGTGAATTTAGGTGTTTCCTTATACTTTCTTTGTGCCATTAGGAGATTTGGTTTTTCCCTTTGGAGTCAATCCTGAACAAATAAAAGGTATTTTAGGGCACTTTAATTCATCTCACATTGTAATATAGGTTTAATGAAGACCAAGAAGCCACAGAGGGAAAAAGAAAAAGAGGAGAATAAGAAAGGAGAAAATGAAGAGCATGGAGAAGGCGTGAGGATCAGCACACTCTCAAGATGCGTGCGTTGGTGACATTTGATATCCATTGCTCTTATAAATCTCCCCAGGATCCCGCAACCCAGTGTCCCTGAACTTAAAACCATCTCGTTCCCCGCTCCCGTTACACACTGAGGCTCGACAAGGGAGGAAGCGCAAAATGGCCTCGCCTTTCTTTCATTGCTGTGGTGGGGACCAAATGAAAATAATTCTGTCAATGATAAGCATATGAAGTAGGGCTTACCAAACATTTCAAGTACATCAATCCTCCTAAACGGCCAATAATTTCAAAGGCATTTCATAGAAGCTATACTTAAAAGAAGTTATATTCAATGGAATTATACTTTCAGTTTCTATTGATTAAAAAATTATTGCAATTTGATTATAAGCTAATGTTTAAATGTTTTTGCAGTTTGTTCATTATGACATCATTCTTTGTACACCTGAAAAGTATAAATATAAGCCCTGGCTAGTGTCGCTCAGTGGACTGCGTGTCGGCCTGCGAATGAAAGGGTCGCTGCTCCAATTCCCCAGTCAGGGCACATGCCTGGGTTGCGGGCCAGGTCCCCAGTGAGAGGAACGTGAGAGGCAACCACATGCTGATGTTTCTCTCCCTCTCTTTCTCCCTCTCTTCCCCTCTGTCTAAAAATAAAATAAATAAAATCTTAAAAAAATAAATTTAAAAAATGAAAAGTATAAATATATGTATCCAGAATTATAATACACTGCATTGGCATTTCCAGGTACTGGAACACTGGCGAATGAATAAATGGGAGTGACTGAGTTGTGCTCACATCTTTATTCTCTGTGGCTTGTACAGGTTCTGGAACAAATCATAGTAGAACCTTTCAAGAAGCATTTGCCGAGTTATTGATTTTGGCTACAGAGCCCATGCTTACAACTCATGCCCTTGGCTCACCACTCGGGCCTAGGGCGCTGCACTAGCGCCCTGGATTGTGGCCAACAGTTCAGCTCACAGGCAGTTGGGAGTGAGAATGAGGACATGCTTTTTTAAAACAGGATTTAGGCTAAGAAAATAACTGTGGGTATATATGATCATATGCACCATTTTGTACAGTCACGTTTCTGTTTGCACCTTTCTATGATAAAGTTGTAGAACTTTACTATGTATATTATACTATATACTATACTATACTATAGTATACATGTATACTATAATTTTCCTGTTCTAATTCTAACTTTTTTCATTTATCAATATTAATATTTAGAAACCAAAATTACTTAAGAAAATAGAATATTTAAAAATAATTCTAAATTGAGACTAAAGAATACAAGATAACTCCAAATCTGAAAAAAATATCTCATCATCTAAGTGGGCAATAAGAAACTTCATAAAAACTATAGTATAAAAAGTACTAAAGTGATGAATGATCAATAGATAACAAACTTAGAGGTAAATATAAAAACCATTATCAACATAAGTAACAAAAGTTATGACAGATACAAGTCAGAAAAAGATCCATCCTGACCCCAGCCAGCTAGCAATGATTTTGCAAAGATAGTTTGTTTCTAAAAGTTAATTAGGATAAAAGAACACCAAACAGGAAAATTGTCCCATTTACTGGTGTAAAAATCCCTTCAGGAAGTTTCATAAGTGATGCTGTATTTTTAGTTCACGCTTACAGGATAATCACAATTCAGAGAAGGCATAAATGAGAACTGAGTAAGGGCCTATTCACCAAGGAAACCAGATGGGCTGTTGACACAAATTAACCAAATCTACTAACTGCTTGGCATCACTTAGACATAGCTGAATGGATTCCAGTTGCTAATGGAGATTTTACCAAAATGTCAAATATGGTGTCAATAATTTAGAGAAATTAACTAGTAGTTCAAAAAACGAGAAATAAACTAAACATGAGAAATAAACTAGAAAAAAATGGGTCATTAGAACAACAACAAAAAAACTTTATATACTCTGCCTCAGTAAAAATTCCCTAAAAATAACGATACAGAAATATCGACAAATTAAGTAGACCCTACTATTTCCTTTTTTTTTTCAATATCTCATGTGGACTCAAATTATTGCAATGAATTTGGCAAAGTCTTTAGCTTTTGACTTCTTGTTTTAGTTGTGGTAAAAAACATATAACACAAAATCTATCATCTTAATAAAGGTTTAATATATAGTCAGGTCTAAAGCATTGGGCACGTGCTCTAACTCACGCCTTTCTCAGGGAGAAGCTGGGTTGGGGGTTTTCTCATGCTCATCCTGCACTGAGCCGAGGGAGGGACTGTGGTGAGTGACTACATCATAATCCAAACACTGCCACTGTTCTCAGGGTCCCCCTCCTGGTTCCCTTTCCTATCAGTGCTTAGATTCAGACAAAATAGAAATAATTCCTGTGGGAAGTCCCCTAAAATCTACATGCTTCAGCCTTCTCTTTTTCCCAGATAGACATGAAGGTCAGGGAATTTCCTACCAATTGCTCAGCTGTGTGTCAAGAGGATGAACCACGGAGAGAGAGAGTACTGCAGATTTGCCTACCGGTATTGATATGGCTCATTTCATGTTTGCCTGGGATGCAAGAGCTTCTTAACTGTTTTCTAAATTTCTCACAAAAGGAATTGGTCCATGTATTGCTGTTTAGTGGGCATCTCTTTTGGGTGAAGAGGAGTGAGGCATCCTATTCTGCCCTCTAGCTGATGTCATCATCCCTTTGCTGGTGCAATTTTAAATCTCCCCAAATTTTTATTGGCTGTAAGACCCACTGAAAATCATCTATATAATTGTTGTTTGCTTTACATGTTGATAATTTTAAGATCACAAGATTGTTACCTTATCGAAACCTGATACTAAACAGCCAAACACCCTCCGTGCTCCACAAGGCTCCGCATACTGATTTTTCTCTTCACTTTATTCCACTTTCCCAAGTTCCCCAACACCTCTGGATGTTACATTCCACACTGGCGACTTCTTATTCCTACCCAGGGTTTGACCTTATCTTACTGTTCTTCTTTCTTGTCTGCTCTCTCTTCCTACTTCTCTTTCCTTTCAGGTACTTAGATTTTATTCTTTCCCCTGAAAGGGGCTCAGCCACAATCTAATCCTTACTAAATAGAAACAAAGACTTGTAGTTACAAGTCTAATAAAACAGCATAGGAAGTTATCCCCACTGAACACCTTGGTAGTATCTTTTCTGAGACTTTCAAACTAGGTGACCCCTTGTCAGATATGAGGTGTATCCAGGGAAAATTCAGCTATTGTTAATATAACAGCAATGGTTTGTGTGACATCGATATAACCTGGTAGCCAAGGAGAGGGGGCTGGAATGTGCATGAGTTAACAATGACCACTTCACTGTACTAGTCAGTGGGGCGGTAGAAGCCATTGAGTAAGCATGTGTACTGTGTGGCCGTCACGTTCAAAATGACTGAGCGAGCCAAGCAACTGATATGCATCAAATTTTGCATTAAGCTTGAATATTCCTCTGCAGAAACTATCTGGATGATTCAAAAGGCCCCAGCTATGGGCAACTGGCAACTGGCACAACTTCATCATAATACCCATTCGTGCGTCACATCTTGTGTAGAGTTTTTTGGCACAATATCAAGTCACCCAGCTGACTCAGCCCCCCTACAGTCCATATTTGTCACCCTGTGACTTCTGGATTTTCCCAAAACTAAAATCACCTTTGAAAGGGAACATATTTCAGATCATTGATGAGATTCAGGGAAATATGACAGGACAGCTGATGGCAATTAGGAGAACAGTGTGAGGTCCCAAGGTGCCTACTTTGAAGGGGACTGAGGCATCAGTGTCCTATGTACAATGTTTATTGTATCTTGTATCTTCTTCAATAAATGTCTCCATTTTTCATATTACATGGCTGGATACCTTCTGGACAGACCTCTTATGTTTTGATTGGACCAAAGGGATATTGCACATTTACAATGTGTTTATTTGTAAAGACTAGCTTAAAGTACAAGGACACTTATTATTTAACAAAACCCCCAGTAAATTCTGTCTCAGGTCTAGGTCAGCACCTCATGAACTGAAAAGGACCCAATTTCTTTCTATTCTTCCACTCTGCCACTTCAGCATATGATTCTTTCTTCTCCTGTTAGTCATTGGATAATTAAAAAACAACTACCTCCAATCTTGGTATCAGATTTTCTCCATGCATTGAAGCCAAGAAGGGGGAAAGAATGGTCTTAAAAATAGATCTTCTCCTGGTGCTGTTTTTGTCTTCCATTAGAAAGTAAAATCTTTATCAAAATCCCCCAAACTGAAGTCCCTTTAGATTTCATGGGCTAGAAGCTACTAATATGTCTACCTCTGTACCATTCATTGGGAGAGGGAATTAGAACTCATGTGGTTGCTTTGGAAAAAATCATGTTTCATCGCTGAGCTTGACCTACTGCCACTTGAGCAAAGTTGGGATGCTCATAGTAAGGAAAAAGATGAAGTGAGTTGGGTATGTATCTATCTAACTATGTCTGCCCAGTGTCATTTTCAAATATGTGTGTAGCCTTGAAGGGTCAACATTCCTCCAATCCAACTGGCACCAAACCTCATACTCAGGTTAAAACTTCAGCCATGATGAGGTTCTTGGGAAGTGTCTCTTCATCTTTCATCCTCAGTACTGGCATAGAAATTTATGAACAACTGCTGGAAATTTGTCATACTCTTGGAATGTCAGTAAAGGCAGGTATTTCTCTACGTGAGAATTAGTTAATTTAATATTTGTTTTTGTTTTGTAGCTGAGCACCTATTTAGAGAGAAACCCTGTGCTAAACAGGGGACAAGACAGTGTCATTTCTACTCTAACAGCATTCATGCCTAGTGAAAGGCATCATTGAATAAAATAAAAATAAAATGAGGTAGGTATCATGATATATGGTCAAGCACACTGTGAGAATACATATCCCACTACCTTGGAAATCACTGAAAGCTTCCCAGAGAAAGTGATGTTCAATTTGTGACCTAAAGGAGTGGAAATTGGCCAAGAAGATCCACATCAAGAATGTTATACATGCAAATGCTCAAAGTTTAGGGGGAAATGTTGTATTCAATAATCTGAGGGAAATCCATATGGGTAGAGAACAGAGTTGGAAAGGAAAGTCATAAAAGATGAGGCTAGACTATGAAGGGCTCTTAAAAATACCAAGATATTCAGAATTTGTCTCTGCTCCAGAGCAGACAGAGGCAGGCAACACGTAACCTCTAAATTAAGGAGGTACTGAGATTATAGAGATAGGGAAAAAAGGTCCATCTTCTCCTACAAGAGTTTAGGCAATATGCCTTTTCCAGAACCAAGCAGAGTGTTAATTGCAGATATTTTAGCAGGAATATGAATTATAATCATTTTATGCTTTGCAAAATGCTTGTGAGATTGATGGTCCAAGATATTCACTGTTGAAAATTTACTGTGCCTTCAAAATATTTATTTATTTTCAATGACCTCATTATCAAATGTAATGATATAAAATAAAACAGGCTTCATAATAATCTTAAGAAGTTAAAACCATGCCAATCAATGTCCAAAAGGGCTTTTAAAACCAGGAGAGTGTGGCAAAGTCAGATTGTACTGGTCAAGGTCTTTTTGTTGCATTAAAGAAACCAACTCTAACTTATGAAAATAAATAGAAATGTGCTATATAGATACGAGCATGTCTTTCAGAGCCCGGAGACACCTTAATATCTGGCCACAGAAAGGGATTGTGTTCAGGAAATAGAAAACCATCAGGGCCATCTCTGTATGTCTCACTCTCTTTTCTGCCCTTGCTCAACTATTTTATTCTCTTCCTTTGTAGTCCCTGAGGGGTGAATTTCTCAGATCTCCCCGGAAAAGTGAAATATAGGTACTGGTCTTATTCTAATGGAAGGATGGCAGACATTAGCTACAGTTTCTCAGTTCATACCATGAATTTAAAGAAAAAAAACATCTGAGGGCCCCAGGGCAGGCAGATGTCCACCTTTGGTCTATTCAGCAAGGGTCAGAATTACAGGGGTACAGGGTGTATCTTCTGGTCATGCAGTCCTATGGTTTTGGAGAGCAGATATGCCCAAAAGATACCAATCTGAGATAGGAATGACCCAAAAGTTTCATTATAGCACTAATTAAATAAAGACTTCTCTTATACTAATAATTGTGTTCTTAATTGTATTTAGTAATTTTAGGTACGTAGCCAACCTGAAAAAAAACACACATTTATAATAATCCTCCTCATATATGTATTTCAAATACTGAAGAAGCTATGCTGTGTCACATAGTTTCAAATGGCATCAACCCAGAAAAGAAACCAAAGGACATTTTCTGGGAAAACTGTTCCATTCAATAAGGTATTCTATAATCTTTTTCTAAGTAACTCTTGTTGATCAGTAAGCTTTTTTAAACGATACTTAAATAGCATGATTAAGCCTCTTTTCATATATGATTCTTTAGTATGTGATTGCAAGTAGCCTAGAGATTAAATCATATCATGTGAAACATACTAATAACATATGGTAGAACATAAGCATTTATAACTCCCTTGGAGGCCACCACTTTGATGGACATAAAAGACAGCCTGGATTATTTATCATTGTGTTAACATATCACACATGTTAATATGCAAAGAGTTAATTTAGAGAACACATTTGTAATAAAAGAATCATAGTAAGGAAAATAAAAATAATTTTTCAACTTGCAAATGTTTTACAGTACTTCGCCTCTCCTTTCGGGGAGATGCAGCAGCAGCAGTACCCATATTTGGGCCTTGAGTTAGGTCCAAAAGACATGATTTAAGTAACAATGTAATTTAAGATAGTTCTCGTATTTATTCTAAGTACTCTGCTTAGCTCCATTTCAACTTCAGTAAGTAATACTTTTGCATGAATGCCAATTTAATGCATAATTCTTTTATTTACATAGTTCATCTAGGACTGATGTTGATTAAAACATAGCTCATCATTGGATCCATCTGCATGTACCCATAAAATATTTATTATCACTGAATTCTATTACAGATCTAACCTGGAGGTCCTGAAATGCACACTGCACACACACACAAGGGAAGAACGACACCAGCTTAAAATGTGAGGTGCGACTTTATCCAGATGCATCAGAGTAGAAATCAATAGACAGCACGGAAAACAACCTCCAATAACTTTCTTGCTTGCATCAAAATATATATCCCTGAGGGCTGAGATTAATCAGCAATTAGGCAAATTTACAAGTGATATATTCTCATTTGGGGGATTACAGATAAAACTCAGAAAGCAGTTTCTTTTGTTAAACAAAAAAATAGCCCTTGTTAAAAAGATTGACTGTTGTGCCTTATTAAGGTAGCAATATGGTTGTCCAAAGCTTTTCCAAATAAAAATTTCAAGTCATATTCCATTATGATGTCATTAAAGCTCGGCTAGATCCAAGAAAGAGATATTAAAACATGAAATGTTGGCATGGTTTTAAAAGCTAAATTTGTTCTAGGATTACATAGATTACAAACTGTTTTTTTCTTCCTAATATCTGGAGTTGTAGCAGATTTTTTTTTCCATAAAAACAGATAAACTGACATTTCAGCAATTTAAAATTCATTTCAAGTCTATTGCATGAATTCTCTTGATACCAGATATTTTTAGAGGATAGATAAAAGTGAGTGTTGCAATTTTACTGTTAGAAGAAACTTTATGAGTCACCTTGTTTGACCTCCTACTCAGGGTAAAAATGTTTAGTAAAATATCCCTGTTATAGTGAATTGTTTAAACACTTAAAGTGTTTAAGAACTAAAGTCATAACTTCAGCCTATTATATTATTTGCAATAATTCTTAGGAGTTCTTCCCTATTGCAAGCTAAAATTTTCTTCTTATCACTTTTATCCATTTTGTCCTAATACAACCCCATTAAAGTATCAATTTGTTCCTGGTCTCCTACATACTCATCTAATTGGACTTTTAGGTTTTTTCAAATGGCAAGTTTAAAAGAAATCACATCCATATCACTCAAACTTGATTTGGGAACCATTGAAATGAGAAAAAATAATCACTAAACTCATGGAAAACTCAAATCCTTAACTTACTAACTTCTATGTATAACTGAATTCAAAGAAAAGAAAACGTTCTGTTCTATATATTACATATTTCATAATTGAGTTTTTATTTTACTAGAAAAGCTAGAAAAATACCTGTAAAATAATTTTTTCTTACATTTTCAGTAAAATGTGTTTATTTATTGATGACTATAAACTTTCTTATCTAAATGAAAGGGCTATTTGAGTTATGTGATAATTTGGACACTATCTTCAATACTCTCATTTTATAGGAAAGCAAACAAAGGTTAAGAAGGATAGCATATTTTATATGGTCACACATCAATTAGTTTTAAAGGCAGGAATATAATGAAGTCCCCTGTCTTCTAGACTTTTTTTTCATTGCATAATAATTCCTGAACTTGGAGATTGACCCTAAGTTGATAGTACAAAAAATTATCCCACTCTAGTCATTCAATTATTTTTCCCTTTTTGATATGATCTTTACAAGAGGAACAGGTCATGTTAAATTTTTTTTAGATTAATTAAATGATAAAATATTTCTGATATATAATGATGCATATAAAACCTTTCTTGTTTTCAATACATGTCACATATCTTATTATTGCAGCCATTATTTTTTATCTAGTTAGAATGAACCAAGGACATGAACCTTAATTCCCAATTTGTTGACATTTTTTAAAGGATTAGTGGTTTTGCAAATCCTGATAGATATTATTTTCACCATATTCTTTGTAGTCATTTTTCTTTTAAAATAAGCCAAATGCTTATTAAATTCTTATTAGCCTCACACAGCTTCTATTACTTCCAGTTTCTCTTTGAAAATGTATATCTTTTCTCATACTTAATCTTAGCTGTCTTTTGAACACATAGTTTCATAAAAATATATAAACATGAGTTTAAATATTTTTTTATAAAAGGTAAAGAAAATTCTCAAGTCTAATCTCAGTCATGAGATCATCTCTTATTTTTAATAATTTTGCAATTTTACCTTTTTATAATTATTGCTAGAAGTTCTATAATTTTCAATTTTTATAATATTATAAATTCAAATAAAGATTTTAATTTTATAAAAATTAATTGGTAATTTGTATAACTATACCTATACACATGTATTAAAACTGGTTGAGCCATAACTTAGCCTTTTCTATTATCGAAATATATAAAATTGTCTTCAACTAATACTTGGCTTTCCTTTAGTTTTATTAAATGTTTCTTGAAGCCATATTGAATACTTATTTAGGCCTCAGCCTTTAAAACAACAACAACAACAACAACAAAAGAATGCCTGCAATAAGTGATGATAAACATTATCTAACACATATAAAAAGATCATAAAAAGTTTTAAAAATGAAAGTACATGCATCATAATAAGAAAATCCAGGCTAAGTAACATATAATAGAGTAACAATAAATACAGTCGTGTGGTAGTAGGCAGGCAGAGCAAGGATAAACACATGAATATGAATGCAAATGGTGATTTTATTCCCATCTCACAAACAAACATAGGAACCAATAACAAGAACAAAAACTCAAGAAATCACTCAAGACTATTCTGCCCTTTAAGGACTTCCCATTTCTTGTTTCTTATAATAATTATAAACATCATTGAATTATTGTCTATATCAATGTCTCTAATTCCTCTCCTATTCTCTCCTGAATCCATTCTGCTTATACTCCTCTACCCATTACTATGCCAAAAGCATTTTCCTTAAGATCATCAGTGATTCTCACAGTGCTAAACCTTAACGCCATTATTCCATATCTTACTTGACCTATTGGTACCATGTGACACAACTGAAGACTGAACTCTTCTTAAAACAATTGATTATCTTGGCTCCCTTAGATTTCTTCTCCACTGGTCATTCTTCTCAGTCTCCTCTTGTGTTTCCTTGTTTTCTTAACACTTATTAAAGTACATCTCAGTCCTTCTTCATCTATATTCACCTACTTAGTGATCTCATCCAGGCTCATTACTAAATACCAAGTACCTAGTGACATTTCCCAAATATACAGGGTCTAGCACAAATAGCGCCCCTTTTTTATTATGAAATCATAAACATGTAATTCTGTAACATAAAAATATCACACTCAAGTACACCATATGATATTTTAGGTGAAATGTTCAAATTAAAACTATAAACTTTATAAACCCATTTTACCCTATCAACCACACTCGAGTAGGTGTTACTTCTGCCAGACCCCATATATTTTCAACCAGAACTTTTCTACCAAATTTGACTCTTGTATACTCAAGTACCTACTTGGCTTCCCCACCTGAATTTCTAATAGATATCTCAAATTCAAATAGTTGCAAGTAAAATTTTGATAGTCTTGGATATGAGCATTCGAACTCTCCCAAATCTAGGCTTCCACTTGTTTAGGGCAATAACTTTGGTGACATCATTGAATTCTCTCTCTCTCTTCCTCTCCCTCTGCTTCTACTCTTGACCTCAGTCTCAGCTCAGGTTCCCCTAAAAATATTCTAAGACAAGGATTCAAGTAAATGTAGTTTATTTGGGAAGTATTCCAAACAAACTGTTTCACTGTTGTATTTCTCAACAGGGTTTTGTTGAGAAATAGAGAAATGAGGTTGGAAGGGGAGAACATTAATAAAAATAATGTCATGGAGCAAGATACCACTGTCAGTAACTTGAGCTTAATTAAGAGGGGGACCTCATGGTGACACTGTAGAGCACACATCTCAGCCTCATCCCACCCAGGAGGGAAAGAAGCTGGAACTTTTATCCACCAACTTCTGAGTCATATGTCGAGAGTGCCCCTAGTCTGTGCTCCATGGTACTTTCATTCTACTGGGAACTGAGAAACAATGAACAAAAGCAGTAAGTAAAATATGTACAGCCCTTATGAAAGAGCAAAGAAAAAGTTTTTATGCCAAATGTCACAAAAATTGAAAGTTAGGCTGGAGCGCTAAACATTCAGCAGATAAAGTAGAGTCAATACAGCATCAGGTATGTGCCCTCGCAGTCTATTTTGAACCCCAAAACGGAGTGATCATGTGAAATGTAAATCAAATCATTCACTTTGTTCAAACTCTTCCAATGGATTACTATCTCACTTGCAGGAAAAAACAAAAAACAAACAAACAAACAAAAAAAAACCCCCAAACTTGCATTCTTACAATGGCTTGCAAGTTCTTACCAGATATTCCATACAGTCTTCAACTCTACCTCTTTTCCCTACCACTAACTCTTCCATTTCCTCATATACTCTAGGGGTACTTCTGCATCAGGGTCTTTGCACTAGCTGTTTCCTTTGTTGGGAATATTCTTTCCTACAATATCTGCCTGAGCTGTTTTCTGCCCTCTGAAGATCTTGGCTCAAATGTAACCTTTGCAATCACCACTTCTCTAACCATCTAACTGTAAAGTGAACCTGTACCCACTAGGCATTCCCTAACTCCGCTCTCATTTTTTTTTTCATAGCACTTAGTTTCATCTAAAAATTTAATGTGCATATTTACTTGCTGCTTTTGTTCACTGTCTCTCAATTCCCAATAGAAATGAGCTCCACACGGAGGGGGATTGTTTCTGCTTGTTCATTTCTGTATCCCCCATACTTCTAACACACACTGGCCCGTGAAAGGCCCACAAGGGAAAAACAAGAAACCCAAACCCAAACCATGACTATAGCATTGAATACCATTGTTTAATAAGAGATATAGCAAGTAATCAGAAAAAATAAGCTGTTTCTCAAGCTTTGAGCTATGTATGTTATTTGTCAAATGAATTTTAACATATGGGACAAAGGAAAAATTTGAACCCTGAGAGGAATTTAATTTTATATGCCCATATACTGAGAGAACATGAAGCTCAGGGCACACAGTTTATATCCTTATAGAGGCAATTTTAGAGAGAGATTGTCTAGGGTATCTTGACTTAATTATGTTGGTGTTTCCAATTCTAATTTTGACATAATGGTAAAACCTGGAGAACTCTGAATAGTGGAAGGTGACTCTTCCTTCTAAACCAGTTGTTTTCCCATTGTTAAAGCAATGGAGGTACACTGAAAAGAACTTTGATGTTGAACCAAATATTATATAGATAAAGTTTGAGCTACTGAAGTTCTAATGGGGTGCTATATATGGAGGGAGATATTGACCCCCATACCATTTGTCCCTACCATACTTTTGATATGGTTTTATCCAGAGAAATGTCATTTCATGAAAATAGCTCAGCTCCTAAAGTCAGACATGTACATATAAGGCAAAGATGACAAGGGCTAGGATTTAGATTGACCCCTCCTTTAATGGAGGTATCACCTCCACAAAAAAGGATGCACCTTGTACTTATGGATATGCAATAAATATTTTCCAATAAGATTCAGTTTTGTGAAGGGGCAAAAAGGTGTTAGCAAAAATATGTGGTGGAAAGAAAAGAAACAGGTCTATGTAGCTAGCAAGTATTATTTTCTCCTGTACAGCAAAAATAGAAATAAAAAAATCTTATTTTATCCAGATTATAGAAGGCTTTCTTTAAAATTTAATTAACATATTTGATTTGAAAAACCTTCTCTACTTTTATTCCCAAATCTGAAATTCTATGGGCTCTCATATAACCTTGAACTTACTTCCACTGTGAATGCAGAAACTTTTGTTTAACTTTTAAATATTGTTTTATCTCTAGTTCTTTTCTAACATTAGATTCTTAAAATTGTTTCTTAAATAAATTTATTATTTACATCTATGGTCAAAAACTATTCAAAGCCAGTAAAAACAGGAATCATATCATAAATCTGAGTGATGTAAGATGTTAATAGATATTTCTGGCTTAATTTTCTAGATACTAGCTAGAAAAATTTCAGGTTGTGGATCTAAATAATCTGGTATACTAGGTATACTAAAATTTTCTTGAAATATATATTAAATTAAACTCCAGGTAGGTAGGAGGGGTAACGTAACTCTGAAGTTTATGTAAAGTCCTTCTAAGCAGTCTATATATCATTTATGGGTTCATTTATACCTATGAAAAATTATTTTGACCGGGCCTTTTTTTTGTTACTAATAAACCAATGTCACTAAGCAAGAAAAATAATAAATTATGTATTATGTCTAGCATTTAATAATATATTTATAAATGCACAAAAATTACAAAACTCATCATTTTCCCATTATAAATTAGAATTGTGTCATTACGATTTACTTTTAGAATTTCACACACTTGTATTTTTGAACTGAACATATGTGTACTTTGATGTACCTTCTCTAAGCTTTCTGTTCATAATTGCCTGAATAATTAGATGGCCTAAACACAGAGAAAAGGGAACGGCAAAGTTCCAAGTCTGAATGGAATTTTACTAATCGCATCATTGATGCAAGCTGGATGGTAATTCTTGGGATACTCACGCTGCTCTGTACAAAGCACAATAGGACAAATGGCACTAAGGAAGAAAAAGTCTGATACATCTGCTCTGTCTGCACCTAATTACATGATGTAAAGAGCTTCAATGACCGTGAAACAAAGATGGTCATCCTCTAAAATTTTAGAAAACTTACCAAATATGACTACCTTAATTGCTACTCTGATCAGTTTAACTTTTTCTGTACCCAAACAAGTATGTAATGCAGAGGTGAACAGAAGGAAATGAGATTATTATTTATCCAAGTTAAAAAAAAATGCAAATGGTACTCAAGCAAAGGAGCATGAGGTGGGATCAATGTTTGCTGAATGACCCAATGTTTTTAATCTTTCAGGCTCAACTTTTATTTCAAGAATTGAAAACCATAGTTCATTCTAGTTGTGTCAGAAAATCTCATAAATTGTGGAGAAAAGACTTCAACACTAGCCCAGAAATACTTCCTTATGAATTTTATATAGTTAGATAGGTTCTGTGCTCATAAACTTGACATTGTAGATTGAATCTGATGAAGAAAATTTGCCAGCGCTCAAGTGGGCAGGAAAGGAAGGTGAAACTCCTCCGAAAAGCACCATTCGGTGGGGATGGATACCACTCCAGGATTTTAAAAATGGTTAGAGGGAATAAAGATACATGAGTCAAAACAAAACATTGGACTAAAAATGAAAAATAGGGTACAGTTAAACATTATTCTAAGAAACAAATGAGACTCTTAAGAAACATTTTGCTTGAATTTTTTCCAAAACTGAAAGAACATGGTGACCTCTCTGGATGAGAGTAAGGATTCATGAATGAGCTTAAAGATGGAGAACAAAAGGTAGATGGATTAAAAATAGTGCAATGAGACTTGAAACTCAAGGGAAGGATTTAAAAACACACTAGAGGCACTAGAATCTAGAACTAACATTGTGCCGAGAAGCATCCTAGGATTCAGTACAAAAATAGAATGAGATAAAACTATGTAAGAGAAGATAATAGAATAGATATAGATGCAGTTTAAGAAATACATGCGCTATTACAAAAATAAGCACCAAGAAAAGAATAGAATATTTTCTAAACATAGACTCAAATCAGGAGGACGATATTCATAATACAATTTCATATAATATGACCGATTACCAGGGAGGGAGAAAAACACGTTACTTCTCAAAGAACAAAATGAGTAGGTTTGACTAAAATTATTTCCTCACAGCACTAAAGAGAAAAGACATTTGGAAAAACGTGTACAGAATCAGATATTAAAACTTTATTACAAAAGAATTTTATGTCCAGTCAATCTTACGTTCACTTGCAAAGCTAATAAAATTACACTGTCTGCCAGGAAAGGGGAATTTATATCTACAAAACCAATAAATATATCAAAAAACAAGACATCAACTGTGGAAAAACAAAATATACAAAAGTCTAGTTAAAGAGTGTAGCCACATATATTATTAAAAAACAACAAATAATTTGTAAATATGCATACAGAATTTAAAGGAAATTCTGAAAGCTATTGTACAGTGAAATTTATAGAATATATAATAATATATAAAATATATTGAACCTCTAATTGTGGATAGGAAGAATCAAAATTATACTGAACATCTTCTTAGGAAAGGCAAAAAATAAAAATTATAGATTTTAATTTTGAAAATAGGATCAAGAACATTATAAAGAGATACATGGAATCATGAAAAATTATAAGCTGGGCAGAGTGAGAATGAGCAGCGGACACCTTCCCTAAACTATTAGTAGATTTAAAAACAAGCATTGTAGAATTAAGCTTGCAAGTCCCAACTTCAAAATCACTAAAAAAGATTTCAGGAAATAAGAAAACAAACAGGCACAAAAAATGCAGTAAAACTAAAAATAAAACATTTTAAGGATAGAGAATATATATAGTAAAAGAACATCCAGATTCACAACAATTTTTTTGCTAAAGGATCATAGATGTTAAACAATTTCATCTTGATTACTGCAAAGTGGATGTTCCAGGTGGAGAAATCAGACAGATAGAAACACTCCCCTGGGCAGTGAGTGGCGGAGCCCAGGTTTCTCAGGCACCAAAGACCAGCCACTGCTGCACTCATTCGTGGTCATAGTACAAAATGTAGATTTTCAAATGCATTCATTCAAGTCCTGAACACATTTACGGTATGCAGTGAATGAATAATGTTGTTAGAGATTTTGATTTTTGACAGACTGATTAAATCCTTCCCTTATGAATTTTTTATTTCATCCACAGAAACAGAGGAGAAACCTGGAATTTTAACATAATATTATCCTTATGTCATCAATTATAGTGAATGTTTTTTTCCACTAGCTTTAAATTATCTCCCAATTACATCTTTTTGGTTTTTTTCTTTCAAAATAAAACAAATGCCATTCTTAAAAGTGCACAAAAGAGACACTGAACACTATTATCCTTAAATTCATGATTGTATATGTATATACTTTTCCATTGGTTTTTAAAATAGTGTACTACTAGAAAAATCAGTCTATATAAATTTGGATATGTGTACCTGTAGTAGATAAATTGGCAAAGGAAAGGAGATAGCTTGATAGGCAAAATATAGTATTAAGAGTTAGAAAGAAAACAAAGGCATGAGGCGACTTTTCCTAGCAAGCACCTACCTTACCCAAGATAGGCCACTATTTACATTCCTGGAAGTATTTAATCCTTTCCTTTCTAAACATCTTTAGTCAAGTAGCCTACAAATTCTGAAGATGCTGATCTATCCCCAACTCGGTGACATGTGTGTTAAAATAATGGTCAAATGCACAGTATCCTCATTCCTAAGATTACAAAGCTGGGCTAGACATAGCGAAGGAAAATTCTTCCTCAAAATTTGTAGCGGACATTTGTATCGTTTGCCATCCAGCATCCATTTCCCTTTCTCCTGTTAACAGTAACTTTATTTTTCTTTCAGAGAGCCGCCCAAGCCTGCCACTCCTCATATAAATGCCTCCGATGGTACTGCTCTCCTCCATGCCTGTCTCCGACGGCGGACATCACTTAGAACCGGCCAAGCAGACCATAATTTCAGTTTAGTCACGGTGAGTTAAAAATGGCAATTTGACCCAAGTGAAATCAACTAGGTTCAATCCAAACAAATCCTAGGATTTCTGCTTGAATAACCAGGAAAAAAGGAGGACTGTTAACCACTGAAGTGGGTCCAGGTAAGTTACAGGCCTGGAGTTGTTGGGAGCCATGTGGTCACAGGAAACTTGCAAAGGAAGCCAACAGAGGGGGTGCTGGAGTGGGAGACAGACCGGAGCCTGATGGCAGTACCTGAACCTTTGAATCTCTCAGTCTCTGTGACATGCCATCTGGAGTTCTCCGTTCCTCGAGCCAATTACCCCTGCCCCTTGTCCCACCTCAAAATACACACCTTTGCTTAATTTTGTGAAGCTAGTTTTTTTGTGTTTTGTCACTTGCAGAGAACAAATCTGGATAATACAATAGTTCTAAGACCCTGATTCCGCAGTGCTATTTGCCGATTCATTATCCAAATGCAGTGAGCAAAGTCAGAAGAGTGTAAAGCAAAGCAGTGACGCTAAGAACCCTGATAGGTGCTAAGATAGATTATGGATCAGGTTGGAACTATGGTTGGGGTTAGGGCAGAATTTGGGTTAGTTAGGGTAGGTTTGAGGTTAATGCTAGGGTTAGAGTTAAAGAGACCTTTGGGGTTAATTTTAAGATCAGGGTGAGGATTAGGTTTGGGCGTCTAGACTTGGACACAGAGTTAGAAATAGACCTGAGGCTAATGTTAGGGCTAGGATTAGACAGGTTTAGAGTTACTTTGAAATTTAAGGTGAGTGTTAAAAATCGAGTTGTGGGTAGTATTAGGGTTCAGGTAGAGATAAGGATTGGAATTAGTTTTAGGGTTAAGTTTACTGATAGGTACGGGATTAGGGTTATAGGTAGGATTTGGATTTTGGTTAAAGCTATACCTTGAGGTAAATTTTGCATTAGGTTTAAGGTTTGATATAGTTTGCAATTATGGTGGGGTTACAGGTAGGCCTGAGTTTTTCAAAAGGGTTTAAGATGGGTTCTGGGTTAGTCACAGGGATAGGGTTATAGTTAGAGTTAGATTTGGGGTTAGAGTTAGAATTAGCAGAAGAAAAGGGGTTAGGATTATTTTTAGGGTTCTGGTTTGAGGCAGACATGGAGTATTATTAATTAGAATTAGAGCTAGGTTTGAGATTAGTTTAGAGTTAGGATTATAGAAAGTGTTAGAAATAGTTTTGGTACCAATGTGTGTGTTATAATTACAGGTCAAATGGAGGTTAGTGTAAGAGTTGGGGCTCAAGATAGGGTTAGCTCTGGTTTTATCTTGAGTCGGTGCCTGGAACACCTTAATACAACACTTCCTCATGATACCTGTAGCTAAATACAGTTCAAAAGTTTTAACTCAGTGTTCATTTTGGTATGCTTTTCCTATTGTTTTATTATTCTGGAGTTGTGTGTGTGATGTTTCCCCCCTGAGATGTTTTATATTGTGATGTTTCTGTCTTGTAAAAAAGAAGTCAATATTCTATTGATTTTTCATTTTATCTTCATTTATGCTTTTTGTTCTATTTTGTTACTGGGTACCTTCTTCATTTATTCTTTTTTATTTCTGCCCTTTATTCTGAAAGTTAAGGACTTTATAATTATCATTTTCATAGTGTTTTTGGTGAGAAATTTACCAGAAAACATGACTAGAGGAAACAATATATCCCTATCTGCACTGATAGATTTTAAATATTTTATATGAATCATTCCACGTTTTTTAATCTAATTTTGTCTTCCCATATGATTATATTTTCACTGAAAGCCACATTTTTTGTTTTATAGAAATGCAAGAGGCCAACATCTTTTTCACTGAGAAAGCACCAGATTTAAAAACAAAGAACTATCATTAATACCTCATTGTTTTTGTGTTTCAACAGGTATACTTCCAGCCCCCTCAGTGACAAAGAAACATAATTAAATAAATTAAATTAAATGTGGAAACTAAATATTATGAAGCTGAACAGAATTTCCCAAAGTAAATCTCAAGTTTCCTTCTGACTTTTTCATCACATTTATTACAAAATTATACTCTAATATTAATACTTTAAGTGCTATTGTGTTGATAGTGAAGTAGAAATAATTTGAGATAAGTTAGCATTTAAGATGTATTTTCTGATTTGAAATTTGAAAATAAGTATCCATATTTAATTATATATTAAAGCATTTTCAAAATTCTACTAAATGATTTGTGTTTCTAGATGGCATACTTGCTATTTTTTAAAAGAAAATGGGTTATAACATGAAGTACATGTTTAAAATGAATTCTACTTCATTTACTATTGGTGTTCTAAAATAAAGCATTATTCTACTTTAAAGCGAAATCACATAGCTACTTAACATACATCAGGGGTGGGCAAAAGTAGGTTAATAGTTGTTCGTGCAGAAAAAGACATGCAGATTATGATTATAATAATACAAGAATAAACTGTGTTTTGCATACTCACAACTGTAAATCCACTTTTGCCTATCCCTGTATATTTTCCTGGTAGAATTTTAAATAAAAAAACTTGCAAAAGACCAATGTTTCCAATAGCATATTCATCCCAAAGCTACTAAAAATAAGCAAAACCTAAGCCTTTAAGCTAGCAATAGAAACTCCCATTCTGGCCCTGGCTGGTGTAGCTCAGTGGATTGAGCATCGGCCTGTGAACTAAAGGGTCACCCGTTCAATTCCCCAGTCAGGGCACACACCTGGGCTGTGGGCCAGGTCCCCGGTAGGGAGTGTGTGAGAGGCAACCACACAACCACATATTGGTGTTTCTCTCCCTCTCCCTCCTTTCCCCTCTGTCTAAAAATAAAAAATGAATAAAATCCTAAAAAAATAAAAGAAAGTCCCATTCTAAGATTTGTAATATTCTACTGCCCCTGATCCTAATCATAAGTTAATAACAGAAATGCAGGAGATACTGTTCTTCTAACTCATCTATCTGTGACCATGAAAAATAAAGGGAATTTAGACAAATGAACATAAACCTTTTTAGGCCACTCTTTTTAAACCTGTTATGGAAAAAAAATGAAATGTTGTCAAATGTTACCCATTTATGGTCCATTGCCGAAGTGGTAACAAGTTGAGAACCAGCCTTCAGGAGCGACTGAAGAGGAAAAGCCACGGATGTGAGAAAGCACCTGTCACTTGTATTCATCAATGACATTAACTCTGTCCTACATTGATAAAATTGATGATGTTAACTCTAAATGTCTTATTTCTAAAAAACAAACTTAAAAGAAAGTAATAAGAAAACAACCAAACTATTACATTTGATGAGAAATTTGGAGATAATGCCACTTTGATCAAGCCTCGCAGGTAAACAGGAGGATGGGATGCGGACAGTGAGAATTCCTCCAGGAATGGTGGTTTCCCAGAGAGGCAAATAAATCCCAAGGTTTGCCACTTGGAGTGAAAGGGACAAAACATTTTCTAAGACACAGGCTTTTTTTTTCATCATTCTAAGGATACTAAAAGCTGGAGGTAGCAAAGTTTAGCTTGCTTGTGGCCTCCCTTGATACCATTTTTTGCTTCATCTTTTGTCCTTCCTGCCACTCACTTCCCTGATGCTCAGGGAGGGCTCCAGTGTCACTGTTTCCTTCTCATTCATTAAGCTAACATTATATATAGATCTTGTAGTACACTATTCATATCTATTTGATAGTAAATACCACATTGCATTTTTCTATAATGTGTCGTATTTCTGTCCTTTCCAGGAGACTATTAACTCCTTGAAGAAAATTATGTCTTTTTTATCTTTGTTCTTGCTGGTATCAAGGAGAGTGCCTGGCAATAGATAGATGTCCGATAATTGTTTCATTAATAAGTGAGTGAGTGAGTGAATGAATGAGTGTGTGAATGATAAATGAATATTCTTTCATTATTAGGTTTTCAGTCATACCCATTCAACAGTAGCAGGCCCAGCACATTAGGTCCCTGGAGAACTTCAGGATTCGGGCTGCAGAGGCTGGTGTTTTCTCTCAAAGAAAAAGGCAGCCCCACCATTTCTGAATGAATCAGTCCCTATGACCTTATCTGCTTCTCCAGAACCCTCAGTAAATTTTCTTTATTTTTTAAACCTGAGCACAGATCACATTTTCTTCTACTCACACAATGCTAAAAATAGAATTTTAAGCATTTAACTAGAATGTTGAATACAAAATGCTCATAAAACTACAACATATATGCTGTTTCTGATTATATTCAGAGCACATAGATTAATGTATAATAGGGATTACCCCAAAAAGAGGAAGACAATTAGATTTAGTAAAGAATTAATTTAACCCATTTTATCAATCAACATTTATCTTAATCAATACTCTAAGTAAATACAAAGTAATAACTCGGGATCCAGTTGCAGGAAAGTTGAAGATAATGGCTTCCTTAATAAAAGCCAAGACAGATCCTAAATATTTTTCTTAAAATGAAAACAGAAACTTTAAATTTGAGTTCCTTGAACTGAATATAAAGGAGAATCAAGTTATCTACAACTAATACCACTGACTCCTTAAAATACATGTGAGTATACCTAGGTTTTTATGTATGTATATAAAACATATATGCGACATATAGGAAAAAATTTAGACTTACATATTCCAAATCTAAATCATTATAGTCCCGAACAAAGATGTCTGTTCTCTAACCTACTGTAACCAAATATATCTTAAGTCTTATAAATCTTTCACAATATTTTTATAACACCTACTCTTTGGAAGTAGAATATTTGCAAACTTCAATATATTGAAGAAACGGATAGTTAACCATCTTTCTGCAGTGGATTTAGATAGCGCTTGCTAGAGTCTTATGTTTCCTCCTTGTTTACACACAGAGAGATAATGTTATTTCAGTGAAAAACTGAATTTCTAAAACCTCACTGTGGACAAGCCCTTGGAGCAAAGCTTTCATTCTTTGTTTTAATCCATACCCAATCAGTATTTCCATATCTTCAATATTAGTACTAAAAAGCTTTTGATGTTCTTATAATTTTGCATAATCCTAGATCTATTCTGTGACTAACAGCTCCTCACATTTATAATTTAATAAATCAGATCCACTAGAACTAAATCGAAGCCAGTTTTTCACATGCTTTTGTGTGGTCAAATACCTGTTCATAGCAACATTCAGGTTTCTTCTATGACATAAATGATTACATTTATTATGCACAGAAATATATGTGTAAATTTTGTTTAATGATTCAAGGGACATAGTAAAAGGAAGTATATTTCACCTCAATCCTGAAACATAGACTTCATATAGAAAATTGTAAATAAAAAAATGCAAAAAATCCTTTGCACTACTAATCTTTTTTCTATTTTTTCTCTAGAATTTTTCTAAATCTTCACATTACTAATTCTGTAGGCAGTGAATTCTACTCACAGTGAATTCTGCTTGTCATGACAGACTCCTGAAATGTCCTTTTTTGGTAAAGTTGGATAACAAAAAATATATATACTGACTACTACAACATAAATTGAGCCAATGTGCCCACTGATACTTCTGCTCCAAGTGTTATGTAACCATTATTTCAAAGTTATCACTGAAGTCTTGGGGCTCCCACAGCTTTAACCCTCCCCTTCTCTCCTTTAACACCTCCTATTAGTATTTCTGCTGCATGTTCTTGTTTTTCTGTCTAATCCCTTTTTCAAAGCAGGCCTTATAATCTTCTCTCCTCTGGTAGCTCTTACAAGCACATTTGAATTTGTGTCAAATGTAAAATCACCTCGCTTTCAAGGCAGCCTCCAAAAGCAGGAGTCCTCCTATAATAGGAAGCTGATTTTTACCCTTTTTTAGGACAGGGATTCTCATACTCAGTGTACCACGGCCCTATTTTAAATGCCAATTCTAGAGTTACCACTCCTAAAATCTAACTCAGTAAGTCAGGCATGAACACAAATTTTTTACCATGTACCTTAATTTTTAAAAAGATTTTAAATTAATTTTTAGACAGAGGGGAAGGGAGGGAGAAAGAGAGAGAGAGAAACATCTATGTGTGTGTGGTTGCCTCTCGCATGCCCCCTGCTGGGGACCTGGCCCGCAACCCAGGCATGTGCCCTGACTGGGGAATCGAACAGGTGACCCTTTGGTTCACAGGCTGACACTCAATCCACTGAGCTATATACCAGCCGGGGTTGTTTTTGTATTTTGATGTGTGGCTCAAGGCGATTCTCTTTCCAGTTAAGGAAACATATCTGTGATGATTTCATATAGGAGAAAGTCAAGAGTAAAATAATACGTAAGAAAGAACTTTGTATTCACTATCACTATGCAGTTCCTTCTATAGTCTTTCATATCAAAGGCCATAAAAGGAATATGTAAAAAGGTATGCATATAAAAGATGACTGGTTATAAATCACAGGTTTACTTCATTTGGCTTGACTTAATACTTCTGACTTTATATTTCAATGTTCACCGTACACCTCCCTGAACTATTTCAGAATGTACAGCTCTCTTGATTCTTTCTCCGTCCCTGCAGGAAACTGACTCCCCGCCCCACCCCGCCAGCATCCCATACCTCGATAAATGGCAGCAATGTCCATTTCCTTGCCATGAAAATGTTGACTCCTTTTTCTCACACCTGTATGCAATCCATCAGCAAATCCTGTTGGTCATACTATTAAAATATATCTTAAATATCACCACTAGAATATAAGTTTCCTAAGGGAAGGAGCTTTGCCTCTTCTGTTTAGCTGTTATGGGCATACAATAGCAATTTTTTAAACCAATGAATTTTAGTGTTGTGAAAAAATCTTGCAACCTGATTCACCTATTAACAAATTTATATTTCCTTGTATGCTTCTAATTATTCCAGAACACATTGTCTAAGTAATTCTCACATAATCTCTATGCATTGCCTGTATAGCTACAACGAAAAAAATCTCTGAGTAGAAAACTGAGTGGCATATGGGCAAGCAAACCTTACTTCCTACTGAACAGCTGCACAAATATACTCCTCTAGTAACTATAACCCATCCTGCCCTGGCTAAATTCATGTCAACCCCTTTACTCACAACACTTGATTTTCTTTCTACGGTTTTTGTCTATGTTAAGAAAAAGACAAATAAGACAATTGATATTCTTTCTTTGGGCAAAAATGTCTATTAATCAGGTTATTTTCTGTTCCCATCAATTCCCTACATTTGATGAGCTGCCAATACCTATCTGCAGAATGCCTTGTATATTTGTTTAATTTTTTTTTTTGTATTCAATTCCACTGACTTGGTTTCACCCTTATAATCGCTTTCCTGAAAAGTCTTAACTGGCTCCTAACTGGCTTCCCAGTATCTGGTCTCTTATAACTTTCACTTCTTACCATTGCCCTAGACTAATCTTCTTTTGGGAGGTCTGATATATCAGATCTCATTTTCAAATAACTCTGGAGATTTAAAACTTTTTATATTGAGTCTACCATGATGTAACATGACAGGACAGACACCCACAAAATAAAGAAGGCCACAAAAGGAATACAAACCATCAGAGGAGATTACTTGAAGTTTCTATTACTTGAAATTACCCAGAAAAGTTCATGGAAACCTATGTTTTACATTCAGAAATTCCCTGAATGGCATTTTCAGCATAGTTATTTATATATCTGCAAGCAATCATAAATTTACTCTGGTTACTTCATCAGCTTAGGTGTAATTTCTTTTCATCCTTTGGAACTTTTCAAATTATATTCATATGTCAACAATACCTCAAATGCTACCTCCTACTCAAAGGAGTACTTCCTACTCCAAGTCAGAGCTAACACCTGTGTTTCTATGTTCTAACACTTAGTGCGTGCTTCTTCAACTACCCTCACAGTATAGTCGGTTGTTTACCTGTCAGTCTCTCCCACAAGATTAGAAATTCCTTGTAGGTAAGAACCACACCTCATTCAGTTCTGTGTTTCCTCCACAGAATGTAATAGAACAGATTACACATTGCAGGTATTCAATAAATATTTGCTGAATGAAATAAGAAAAGGAAATAGCTCCAAATTAGATAAGCCCTAGAAAACCTGTGTGTGGGTTCAGGTTGCTTTATATTTTGTGCACCTTTGGCTGCCACCATCGTACTGAGCCCTTGGCTGCTCTGTGCTCCTTTTACCTCCATTTGGATGACAAATGTATACTTGCATTACAACAAATCAAACCAACAATCTGTAGATACTGCCATAGTTGCCGACTGTGACTGAGCACTCAGAGAAGTCTTACGAACTCCTGTTTATCAGCAGAGAAAATTTATGCCAGGCTTAGCTTTTACTGATGCTCCTCTTCCCTTCTCTGTGGCCAGGTACCTGCCCTGGGCTACAGATCCCTGTGCCAGTGGGGATTAGTCACGGAACCTCCAGGCCCTCTCAGTTGCGTTTCCAAAACAATGCACATGGAAATTTGTGTTTTCCTTAAATTACACACATTCTATTTTTCAACTTGCTATGCACACTAGCATAGTTTCATTGTCCCAAGAAGACTGGAAGGGGAGCATTTTATTTATTTAGTATTCAGAAGTGGGGAAGCAAAGTGATAACATGGACAGCTATTCAAACAACTAACACAAAGGCAGCTCTTTAATATTAAATGTCACTTACTACCTGGGAAAAAGAGTGAATAATAGCCCAACCACACAGGTTGTAGGATTAACTAAAATATTGAAGAGCTATGTAATTAGGGAAATATAATGATCCCCCAAAAAGCTGAACATGCAAATTCTATTGTAATTTACTTAATTTGCAGTAATGAGAAATATTGATAAAAATTGGTTTAATTGGTCGAGGATCTGTTAGCAATGCCTCCCTTCTCTGAGCAAGATGGTGCTTTGATTTTTTTTAAATTTATAATTTGATGGGTATTTCAGGAAACTGAGGTTCAGAGTTGGTCAAGGGTTCCCCCCCTTATTCTTTATTCGATGAAGTAGCTAAAGATATTCAGCTACTGCCGGTACTGTTCTTGTGCTCCATCTGAAAGTATGATTTTTTTTCACTTGTCTGCACTGTCTAGTGTACTTACGACCGGAATTATCATGTCACTGGCAATAGGCAGAATAAGAAAGGGTTCCTAACACTGAGTCTCTGTGGGCATTCCTGAAATATCCGGAGCTCACATAAGGGAATGTTTGGTCATTTTTATTGCAGAAAGTGCGGAGTGCTGGTAACATTTAGTCTCAGCTCTCTTACTGCATACGGGACACAAGTGGTGAAATTTTTCCTTAGACTTTCATAAAAACATAAAATAAAGCAACTAAGAATTAGTTCAAATCAAAGACCAAAGAAGGCTTAAGTAAGAATTTTGTACGTTATGTGTTCTGAGTTATTGTAGAGTATATCATGTTATTTGGAAGGATCTTGGTATAACTTCCTTGAGGGAAAAAGAAAAAAAGAAAAAAACCGTGCCACAGCACGGTTTGTAAATCCCAAGTGTTTTTCATGACAAGAGCCAAATAGTTTCTGGGTAACGTCAAGGGAATCTCAGTGCTGGGGGAGAGATTTGCAAATGGTCTCCTAAAACATTACCTTAGTAATTATATAATATTCATTTTAAAGTGTGTGTCCTTAAGATATTGACCAAAATTATCACGAACATAATTCAAATTACTGAGGTTTTATTTTAAAATTGTATATCAAAAAATGTAAAGCCTGCAATGCCTATTTTTAATGCACTCATAACTAAAGAATTGTTCCTCGTAGAAATCTAATACTTCATTTGGTAGCTAAAAATTGCTACATGCCTAGCAGTGTTCTAGACACTGAGGATGCATCTGCAAAAAAGAAAAATAAAGGATCCACCCTCATGAAGCTTACATGATACTTAGGGAGACAAAAAAAATTAACAAATAAGCCAAGAGTATAATTTCAATAGTAATAAGTTCCATGACAAAAATAAAATGGCATGGTATCGCCATTAATGATGGGGCTGATAATTCAGACTGGGCCTTCATTAGAAACTTGGTCTAAAGATGTGATATGGGGCCTGGGAAGGAACCAGCCATGAGAGGGACAGAGGGACTAGAAACAGTGAAGGCGCTGGAACAGCAATATATTGAGTCTGTTCAAGAGAAGGGACTTATGCCACAGTGATCAATAAGATCAAGACATGCTCCTTCTTACAGGAATGTTAATTCAAGGACTTATACATCTTTAGTGTATTTATCTTTTTTGCTTCCAAAAAGGTGGTTCTTTAACTTACATGATAGTTGAAAATACCTCTTAACTTTGGCAAAATTAAAGTCTTATACCCAGATTTGGCATTTTTCAAGTTCAGAAGGTAGCTTCTTATTCTTACATGAAAAACGCAGGTGTCCCTGGCTGGTGTAACTCGGTTGTGTCATCCGGCAAAGCAAAATGTCACCAGTTCGATCCCCAGTCAAGGCACAGGCCTGGGTTGCAGGTTCCGTCCCCGATTGGGGCAGTCCCCCCAATGTGTTGGTGTGTATGTACACATGCAGGTGTTTTTATTTGTGAGTTTTTAAGTTCTTAAAATCTTACTCTCCTTTTTCCACTGTGATAGTTTGGCCTCCTTTCAGTGATTATTTGCAAAGTTCATTATGCCTGGGAAAAATAAAACACATAAATCTATAAACTTGGGTTACTGACTTTCAGGAATCTATGAGTCACCATCACCTTCTCTGATGACTTTGAAGAGCAAGATCTTTCTAAGCTCCCTGTGTCTGAAATGTAAATCAAGCCTGAGCATGTAAATGTCCCAATAATTATGAAGTCCTTTCTTGCACAAGCTAGCTAGGCTTGTTAATGTACATTTTAAAGCTTTCTAAAATTTAGGGATTTTTATATTAAGTGTTTTAATTGGGGAGATTAACTTTTAAGCTATTTTATCGCAATGAAAAGTTGACACAGTTTCACCCAATGACAAAGTTTCATAAGTACTTAATCATACCTTCCTACATCTATCCAGAAAGATTTGCACAATTTGCACATTTTCAGAAAGACAAATTGGCTTCAGAATGGTATTTGTAGGCAATACAGTTCTCTACCAAAGTGGATGACTCATCAAATTCATTCTGAACTGATGAAATGAATTATTAGAGACAGTGCCTTTTGACCCCACTTCTAGCAATGTAGTGGTAAAATAAACCCCCACATGGTCACAAACCATGTTCTTTATAAATTCATTTTAGAGTAGCTCAGCAACAATAAAAATTCACTGAAAATCTAAAAAAGGATATTACAATTTTCAGTCATCACTCTATTCCCATTGCAAACTAGGAGTAGTGAATAAAGGTTTTTAAAAAATATTTATTTATTTTCAGTTTTAAAACTTCTTATATACTTTTGTTTTAATTTTTAAAAATAAATTCATTCAGTGTAACATTTATATGTTTATAATATTATATAAATTTCAGGTGTAGAACTTTATAATACAACATCTGGATATTCCACTGTGTAAAAGTTTTTTTTTAAACTAACCACAGTTTAAAAAAATTTGAAATGTTACCAAGTCAACTTGTAGGGAAGTGTTTCCTGTAATTCCTTCAGGGCTCCTAGGGTCAATGTGACATCTTCATTGATTATTTGAATGATGAAATGCCATTTAGGATAAATTTTAAATGAGCATCTTTAGAAAATTCCAAGTAAGTTGAAGTAAAAAATGGGGATTTTATTTGAAAATATAAAATAATTCACCCTGAATGTTGTGGCTCAGTGGTTCGGACACCGTTCTGCTTACCAAAGGGTCACAGGTTCGATTCCCAGTCAGGGCACACACCTGGGTTGAGGGTCAGGTCCCCAGTTAGGAGCCTGGGAGAGTCAATCAATTGATCAATGTTTCTCTCACACATGGATGTTTCTCTCCCTGTCTTTCTCTCTCCCTTCCCCTCTCTCTAAAAGTAAATAAAATCTTTTTAAAAAGAAAATATTAAAAACACTCATCAGGTCTCAAATTTTTCATCTTTTGATCTCAGTGAGGCTAAAAAATTATCTAAAGGCCAAAATAATGGGTGACTAGGAGTATAGTAACTTTTGAAACCTTCCAAATAAGTTATTACAAAAGTGATTTTAGTGAAAACTGTTCAGAATATTGGAAAATATTAATAAAGCCATGGCATGTAAGATTCTTACATACATCCTTCAGGAAAAAAATATAAAAAATAATTTAAACAGAAATTTCTTCTCAAATTTAAATATTCTGCAAACCAAAAATAGCAACATTTTTTCCTATATTTTAGTCTTTTTCCCATTTCCCTTCCTTTATTTTTCTTTTCATTTTTTCGCTTTCTTCTTTTCTCCTTTTCTTAATTATACAGCATGTAGAAAACCTCATAGAAGTAATTATTTAATCAACAGAACAAACAAGCAAGTTAAATGTAACTGGAGACATTGAAGTGAAAAACAAACTGACATTGAACAGAGGAGAGGGGGAGGGGAAGACAGGGGGGAACGGGGAGGGTAGTCAAGGAACATACATGGGGGACTCATAGACAAAGCCAAGGGGGGTGGGGGAGGGGACAATGGTTGGGGGGGAAATGGACAAAACTGTACTTGAACAACAATAAAAATTTTTTTAATGAAGTAATTATTTAGAGAATTTTGATTGTCTTTTATTATCAATTATTTTTTATTGAAACTGGCTTGATTTAATGAGCCCCAACATCAGTGTAAAACCCTCACAAGTCTTTCTCCTTTTGTATTTTCTTTACATTAACCCCAGAACGCTCTCATGAAAAATGCAGCACTTTTCTTAAAACTTTTTAAGGGCCCACTTAAACTACAGTGTCAAAGTCAGCCAAGATCTTCAGTATGGTGCACAAGGCCTTCAGTAACCCAACCCTTACCTAATACTCCGGTCTCATCTCTAGACTCTCCTCATCCTCAGTTACACTTGAGTTACCCAATTGCTTACCTTTTTCTTCCTAGCCCATGATATTTCACACACCTTTGATTTTGTTCATGTTGTTTCCTCTGCTTAGAATATCTTTACCCAATTTTCTTCACCTGTATCACTTGAATTTATGCATTAAAATTCAGTGTATGTGTCATCTCCTCCTGGATCTTTCTCTAATCCCCCAACTGAACTGAAGTACTCTTTTTATATACTTTCACTACATCCTATAACCATCTGTCAGAGCACTTGCCACATGAAATTGAAATAATCTATTAATATGTTTGTCTCTCCAACTGGAGTGTAGATTTCTTGGTTTCTATGATCTTTTACCCTAGATTCTTAGCACAGTAATCAGCTTAGCAAACTTTTCCAATATCATAAGTTACTTTTATTGGCAGAGATCCAAAGTGTGAAGTGGTTATACCTATCAGCTTATCTTAGCCTTATGCCATTAAGTACATGATTCCTAAATGTCCTTGTTCTGAATCTATGAAAGTTAAAAATACTTTTAACTACTGTATGGTTTCTATGACAGAGACAGGGTTCCTTTACATTTTTCAGCTGCACTTACATTTAGGGTGATGTAATGTGTTTGATTTGGGCCAAATGATTATGGGTACAATTGACACGTGTAGCTTTTGGGCAAAGGTAGTTATGAGTCAGTGTATTTTTTCCAGTCCACACTTCTGCCACCATAACAACTTTGGAGACTGTATAGCAACTTATTCTCAAATAAAAAAATATTAAAACAACAAACATATTATCTCACAGCTTCTAAAGGGTTAGGAATCTGGGAGAAATTTAGCTATATTATTTTGTCTCAGAGTCTGTTATTAAGTTTCAGGGCAGAGTGCTGTTGCAGGCATCTCAAGACTTAACCTGGCTGAGAGATTTGCTTTCAAGATCATACATGTGGTTGTTAGAAGAAATACCCATCCAACTTTCCTCTACGGCAGTTGGATGGGTATTTCAATGTCTTACCATATGGGTCGTTCACAATGAGGCATCATACTTTCTTCAGATCAAGAAATCCAAGAGCGAGAGAGTAGGAACTCAAAGCAGAAGGTGTAATCTTTTATAATGTAATCTTGAAAGTGACATAGTACCACTTGTGCTGTATGTTTTTGGTCATGGCCCAATCCTGGAACAATGTGAAAAGGGGATTACACAAGGGTGTGAAGGCCAGAAAATGAAGCCATCTTGGAGGTTGGTCACCATAGAGGTCACCTGCTAAGTTGGTACATAAAACATGGAGGATACTTGGGCAATGACTTAGTGGGTGAAGCAGATTCTCCAACACACATTAGATATTAAATAAGCAAGAAATAAACTTTTGTGATACTAAGCCAATGAGAACTCAGGGTTTACTTGTTAGTATGGCATCGCCTAGCTAATCAGACCAATAAAACTCTCATAAAGCTATATCTACAGAAAGAGGTCGTGATGATTGAAAAGACTTCAAGTAGTCTAGGACTTGTGAGAATAACTTCATATTTTAAATTTAAACATCAGAACTCTTTCATTTTCTTTTTTTTGCCAGGTTTGTGAGTTTGGTCAGTGCACATATGAACACATTTTGTTGCGAAAACCAGGTATCGAAGACATCAGAGCTGAAGGCCAGACAAATGTAGTTAACATCCCTTATCCTGGCCTCTTCCAATACAGGAAACTGGCAAGCTTTTTTCAAGCTGACATACAACCCTTTGATATTTCTGTCCACTCAAACATTTTTAAAGGTGATTCAAGTACTTGCATTATTTTTTCACTAATTAAGATCTACCTGTTAAGATTTTTGTGAAGAATAAATGAGACGATATATATAACAATGTCTTCTGAAGAGTGAAATACTATGTAAATATTAAACATTGTTCATTTGTATTTGATACTGAAAGAAAATTACTGGAAATGACTCAATGTTAATAATCCCAAAATATTTTTAAAGAATAAAGTACATATTTGTTCTGAACAGTTTGTTTTTTGTTTATGAGAAAACATAATCTATTTGAAATATATATATAAAATACAGTTACTTGGTTAAGAGATCACCTCTCTTTGAGAACAAAGGTAAAATGAAAAAATTCAGTCCTATGAGTCATCTATTAAAGTACTGGTCATATATGTTGTGTATTTCACCTACTAGCATCTCAAAGTGTTCTATTGTCAGTGTCTAATGGTCATTTCATACATGATGTGATGGGTAATGCCTCTTGGGACATATGTAACACCCTTATGTTCTAGGAACAATGTTGTATGATATAAAGATTGACCTATACAGTCAAGTTAAAAGAAACTTACGATTATTAAAAAGTTAACACTAATTATGTCATAGGAAGAAAAAAATAAATGCATGTGTAGGCTTGAAAGCTTAAAAAGATAGAAAGCAGGATGACCTGTCAGGGAATTTGGGTGCAGGTGTGGAGGGATTGAGCAAAAAAGAAAAATAAAGAAAAGAAAAAACTCAAGGACACAGACAACAGTGTGGTGACTGCAGGCAGAGAGGGGGAGAGGGAAGGAGAGGGGAGTATGGGGGGATGTACAGTGATGAACAGAGACTAGACTTGCGGTAGCAAAGACGCAATACAGTGTATGGAGGATGTGTTGTAGAATCATGCACCTGAAACCCGTATGATTTTTGTTAACCAGTGTCACCCTAATAAATGCAATTAAAAATAAATAAATAAATAAATAAGTGGGAAAATATATTTAGATTATGTGAGATATTGAATATTAGACCCGCACTCTCAAATTATGTCTAAACATAGCACCTTCAATAATAAAGTAATCCTCCGCCACGATTATCTAACATGTATCCGATGACTCAACCCCTGCCCAGGCAAAAGCATTTTGGCAGCACCTATTTTACCTTGAATTTTTCTCTTGTGAAGTAACTGGAGCCTGACCTTGATCAGTTTATCAGATGAGCTCACAGCTCTAGTTTGTCAGAGAGCGGGTATGGCAGCATGCCAGAACAACTCTGTAAACTGTCAAGGGGGCACACCTAAGTATCATTTCCACTTTCTCTTCTTCTGTGTTTCTTAACCAGAATTAGAGACAAAGGAGAGAGACAGGATATAGTGATGGCGCACAAATGGGCCATGGAACATGATAAATTTGTATTTGAAACCTAGTGTTGCCACTTACTGCATGACTAAATTTTGGAAAAGTTAAAATAGCTTTTCGAATTTCATTTTTGTTTGTAAAACAAAGCTATTAATTTCCTCCTCTAAAGCTTGTTATGAGGCATCAATGAAATAGTTATATTCATTGTGGAGCCTGGTACACAGTACTCAAAAAATATTCTTCCTTTTCCTTTTGCGGTGAGAAAGGAACTTGAGATGAATACCCTCTGCTTCACCCACCACATGACATTGACTGACCTTACCATTGAGCCATTAATTAATGTAGGCAACATCACTAATGGTGTGGGGTATACCAGAGTGCTGCAAGAATAAAGATGGAAAGATCTTCTTTCACCAGTGAAATAACACCAGTGGTGGATACTCCTGAAATTTGAGGAGCTAAGTGAGAATTCAGGGACTTTGGAATGTGAATATAGCTGCAGTGCCTGAAGATTTCCACATACATCCTAAACTATTAAGTCATTAAAATTATATAAATATGTAAAATGCATATGTATGTCCTAATAAAGTATAAAGTACTGGAATACTGCATTTGTATTGAATGTCCGATTTGGCCTCTTTTGAAAATTGGTATTATTTCTATTATTAAACTTTACTCATATTTTTTCAAATATAGAAAGAACCCATTACATTCAAACTATCAGTAACACATTATCTCATTAGTGTCTGTTCATGATAATTGTTACTATTATATTTAAGACAGACATTTACAAAATTATCACTGTTTTTGTTCGACTCAAAAGCATGATTTATTTTACCCAGTAAAACTAAGCAGTTATGATCTTAGTAAAAATGTGGAGACATCACTTTAATTCTTATTCAGATAAGCACGTTTTGCATTCTGTAACAAAAAAACACATGTTTAAAGTTTATTGAGTATATTTATATTACCTTTTAAAGTCACTATTCATAACTTCTACAGAGTCCTGGCAGAGATGAGTAATATATGTTCTCTAACCTCTTTCTGCTTCCTGTATAGGAAAGGGTGGGTTTGCACACACCCGCAGAGCTGAACTGGGCATTAGGGGAACCACTAAAGAAACGTTTCTTAGGTTAAGGAGTACTGAGCACATGTAACTCGGCCATTCCCCAAATCTGGGACATATGATTAGCTCTGTAAGAAGAGATCCTATTACAGATATTCTTCCTGTCCCACCCACCCAACTTAGGTTAACTGTTATTGGGTAAATCCTTAATGGGCAGCATGCTTTAACTGAGCTAAACCAACATGTTATTGCCAGCATGTGTCTGTGTGTATGTAGGTGTTATTTAAAAAATTAACAGTGGTGGACCAACCAATCAACAATTCAAAAACTCTGTGAATGGCGTGCAGTGCAGGCACATTGAAACTGTGTGTGTGTGTGTGTGTGACAGAGAGAGAGAGAGAGAGAGAGAGAGAGGGAGAAAATTATCATGATAGGAATGACTTTCACAGAAACGTGGGAAAGCAATGTTAACTAGTCATTACAAAGGCACTGAGCACCTGTTAGGGGATGGGCGGGTGGAGCTGGTATGAAAAAAGAGAGTAGCATGTGCCAACTCCATTTTACTAATTGCTGTTAGCAAAATACTCAATTGAGAAAAGGCAAGATCAATTTTACTAATACCTTTTAGTAAAAACACTCAATTCAGAAAAAGGCTAGAGCAGAGGCCATAAAGAGCTACAGAACCACAGATGTAGAGGCAGAAGGTGGCTGCAAACCACACTGGGAAGAGATTTCAACAGTCAGATGAAGTCATAGAAATTGGCATTTAGTGTTTATTATGTGTTGAGAAAAAATATATGACGTATACTTACATATATGGTATGTACACATGCATAAATACATACAGATATATATATATATGTATGTACTCCTCTCTCTATATTTCTATATAAAGGATATCTGTATATTATATCCTCATCAGATTTCTACAAGGCAGGCGTTATCAGCCTTAATTTTCAATTGGAAAAAACATACTTGGAGAGGTTAATAACTTGTTAATGGCCACACAAGAAGCAAAAAACACAGGTGTACTCATGTCATTTGCTGGATATTCTCCTCATTTTTCACATGGGAACAACAATGGGAGAAATAGAAGCATTCCAGGTAAAAACTGCTATATCTTTAAACGCAGAAGGAAGAGAGGCAGGTAATTGCTCATTTCCTCCAAATGCTTAATACTTCAACTGACTAGAACCCATCTCTCCATCCAGTTTCAACGCAAAAAAAATAAATAAATAAATAGGAATTACACTAAATATTTTCTTTTGAGAGTCCCCAAGAGCTTTTCCTCCCAAAACTCATTAATTTAAAAAACATAATATGCTCAAAATGTACTGGTTAAATAATTGGATGTATCTACTTGGCTATAGTACAAGACATACTTAGGAATAGTATGTCTTTGGTGGCATAATTTTAAAGATATGGGAAAACACTATTTCCAGAAAGAACCCTGTCCCACCTTCTCCTCTAGGATTTAAATTCTTTAATTAAACATGCATGTGTCTTTTATTAGAATGCATATGCTAGTGAAATTCTGTGCAGAGTAATATTTGCCTTATTTTTAATTACTTTTGTCACTTTTTTTTCCAGGAAACTGCTCTCTATCTCTGGAAAAAAGCACTTGATAGTGGAGAGGGCATATAATGAGAGAGAGGAACTGCTGAGTAAAGAAAATCCAGTGGGATGGTCAAGACTTTGTCGCCCTGTTACATGACTTCACAAAAGGATGTTGTGGGGGAAATGACTTCTAACTGGTACATTTGTAAGTTAAAAAAGATTGAGATTTTCCAAGTAGTCAGTTACAAGCAAGTGCAAATGGTGAATGGACCCAAAGGGTCAGTGATTACACATGCTACCTACACGATGGTACTTCACCTTCCAACCCAATGTTGCCTCTTTACCTTTCAAAATAATGTGATGTCCTGTTACTCTCTATGTAGAATTACTTATACCAGACGGGGGAAAAATCAATTCCCAATCTAATCCATTTTGGAAATTTGACAGTGACATCAAAGGGCAGGAAGCTGTCTGTGAGTAATGACACTGCTCATTTGTTTAAATGTCAAACTTCATCAACTTTCAGGGAATAGGTCAGCAAAGAATGGGTTTCAGTTTAGCCAGAGACAATTTCAGTGTCATTTGATGTTGAGGAAAATAGCTGCCAGATCTTGAAAGCAGATTGCTTTGAGTAAATATTTCTTTTGTAAGCGAAATGCAATTGGCCATTTCAGCACTTGGTGCTATGGACAGTGCTCTCTTCCTTTACCTAATGAAACAAGTCCTCTTACTGTAGAGGTGTTTCCTTCTTGAGATTAAAATACTCCCCAGGCTAGCAAGCATGTCCCACTAAACTACTCAATTAGGATATAATATTATGCCTCACAGGTCTGTGCAAAGCTATAATGAAATAACAGCAAAGAGGAGCAAATTTTATCACAAAAATTAAGCCTGAAAGAAAATTAGAGAAGGGAAAGAGTTGTGCTTTGTAGCTCTTCCTGCAAAACGTGTCAAAAGTTTACTGCAATGCAATTACATTTCTCTATGACTAGATTTTTGTTGGAGAGAATGACAGAGCCATTAACCTCTTGTGGTAATTTATTAGCAGTGAACATAGGTGCAGAAGAGAACAGGAAGTACATTTAATAGGCTTGCAGGCAATCAGGAGTAAGGAATTCATTCTTTATATGTTTTCTAGCTATAGAGTGGAATATCAATGAAGAATTCTTGATCTGAGGTCAGGCAAAATGGAATTGAATCTGAATCATGTTTCTTAATAAGTCCTTTCATTTTTCTAAGCCTTGCTTCTTTATCTGTCAAATGTGGGTTACTTTGAGGTTTAAGTGAGAGTGTATATGAAGGGGTCTGTCACACATTAGGTACTCAACAGATTTTCAATTTGGATTATTCACGTATCATTAAGTGTTGGCATACTGCCGTGAAATGTTGCTATACTAGTGGCCATGTGTCTTAATAGTTGTAACCCTAAGGACAACTTAATGACAAGAAGAAAGAAAACAAGAAAGATATCATATTAATAGATGTATCCTTATAACGAAGGGCCCTAACAATGTGCATTTCCACCTTCTCCCATTTTATTTACATCCCCCAAAGATTATCTTATGTATACCTTTAAAAGCCCAACAAAAAATAGTCAAAAATAATACAGGGAGAAAAAAACTAAAGTTCTCGGAGGTGCCTTATTTTTCTCATCAAATACTATTCTACCAACTTTCTCCAGAACTCCTCTCCATTACATACTACCAACTGCTGTACTTGCTGAACTGGTGAGAGACTACTCTCAGTGCCTCCTGACCAGACTGATGTACTTGGGGAGAGAAAGTAAAACTAAGGTTAGTGCCTCATAAGCCCCTTATCATCCTCCACTGCAGCTACAAATGCTCTGCTTTGGGCTTCAAAGCTTCTCAGCCTGTCTCCCCTTACTCCTCTTTTTCCCTTTCTATAATTGAAAATCAAGAGCGTCTTCTCCTAGCCTCCCCCATCTCCTCCTGTTATTTTCAACAGAGATCCCCTCCACACTGCCCTCTGCATATGAAACGCCTCCCACTCTCCATTCATTAAGGTTCATTGCTCCGTCCATTCACAATTCATGCTAAGTCCTCCTGTCCCTTGCAAAGCTTTTTCTTTAAGTGGATTCTCCAGCTGTCCTAATAAACTCAACCACCACAGCCAACATATCGCTGTTGCACCTGCTCCCCCACCCTCAGAAATTGTGCAGAGGTGGGGAGAGGGGAGGTTTACATGCAAACCTAGACAGAGACAAATAAAGAGAGCCTAGTATTAAGCTTGGTCCCGTCTTTTGGAGGGGTTGGGGGAGGAAATCAGTTACAAATATTTCCCAAGCGTGGCAACAAACATCCTCTGGTTGGGGCGGGGAGTGGGGGGTGTTGGTCGAGTGGATGAATGAATGAACGATGAATGAATGGATGAATGATTGCGATCTCTTCCGCACTTTTCTCAGAGGTCCCTCCTTGCTTGCGCCCAGCATGGTTCTGTGTAAGTCAGCTTCAGTGCGTGAATGAACCTCCCTGCTTTCCCTCTGTCTCCACTCCCTACTCTTTTATTACCACCTCTAGACAGAGCCTAACGCCCCGCGCCAAAGGGCATCTACCTCATCCACAAGTCCTTTGTGACTTCAAAAGCCGAAGCAAGCTCTCTCCTTGGAGGCGCAGCTTTGCATTCTGCCGGTTTTCCCTCTCCCCAAACCCACAAACACCCAGCCACGTTACACAAAAGGATGACTAATTCCCCCACACTCAAAATCCACCTGGAGATTACGGCCGCTGCCCCTCTGCTGGCACTTGTAACCCCAGTGCTCGCCTAAGAAACGCGGTTCCCCGCTTCTCCCTGCAGAAAAAAGGAATCACCATTCCAGGGCTTGGTCGTTGGTCCTAAAATCAGAAAACTTTTTTTTTTTTAATAGAAAACCCCACCCAGAGAGCGGCGACCTCTTTGTTTGCGTCCGAGGGGGAGGGAGGGGTCTCAGAGCCTTTGCAGCCAGGGCGAAGGGGACGTGACCGCCCTCTGGGGGGCTGCTCGGGGCCAGACTCACCCAGGACGTTCCCGATGAGAGCCACCACGAACACTATGATGTACCCGGCGATCAAGACCCACTCATAATCTTTCGGGTGTAGGTATTCCCTCCACAGGTACTGCAGGAATTCCTCCTCTTCATCATAGTCGCTGGGGGTCAAAAAGGGCTCTTGAGTTTCATTCAGCTCCGAAGCAGATGACAAGTTGCAACAAGGGGGTGAGTCCTCCAAATCGGTGCCGGACATCACGGGCTCGAGTCCGGTTCGGCTCAGTGCTGCGAGCTGCTCTTCCCCTTCCCCATGGGCACGGGTGAGTCGCGGTGGGAAAGGCGGCGCGGAGAGGCGAGAAGGGGCTACAGAGCAGAAAATGACGTGAAAAGTTATCGAGCCAATGCCTCCGGAGTCCTATGCCGGGCAACTTCTGCGGCGCATTTGCTGTCTTTGCAAACGGTTTCTCCCAGGGACCCGGCCCCGGAGGCTGCAGCAATGACACGGGGAGGAGGAGATGCTACCTCGGCCTGGGCTCAAGCTCAATTACTCCTCATTCCAGCACTGAGTCCGCAGCCCACAGCCTCCTCCCGCGCTGACGGAGAGCTGAAGTGGGAGGGAAAAAAAAAGTAATGAAAATTATTTTAACCTGTTTCTCTGTGGGTTCAATCTCCCTCTTTTCTACTTTTTCTTCTCCATTTCTCACGTGCAGTTTGTATAAACCATACATGTGTAGGTCTGTGGACAGAGAGAGGATATCCTCACATCATTAACACAGGGTTTATTGATGCATTTGTCTCCTTCATGTAAATATAAAGGTAACATGGAAGAGTCACTGTGCTCCTCCAGCAAGACTATGCTAAAGTCATTTCAGACAAGGATTTTAACATTTGTTTGGCTTTGCCAGTTTAGCACTTGCTGAATCTTTAAAGCACCTCTTCCTCTCTCCTTCCTCCAAGTTGGGGAATGAGACCCTATTTAATATATATTTAGTTGGAATTTGTATTTACAACAGCAAGTGCCATATGCAATATAGCAGCAAATCCTTAAAGGACACTAAGGGTCTTAAATGTACTCATAGTTAATGTTGTCAAGCAAAGGAGACGTACCAAACAGCATGAAACAGATTCTCAGCAGGATGGAGTGGGGTAAACAGAAGTGTTCTCTCTGTGGTGAATACCACACCCCACTGGTCTTCTCATTGACTTGGGACTGATATCACCTGTCATTCTCTCATTAATTGATTTGGTCTCTGAGGAAAGTCTTTTGGAATTTGTCTGAGTTGAAGCTCAGGATCCTTTCATTCTCAATGACCATGATTGGAATATTGCATTTGACTGATTATAATCTTGGACTTGGGAAGGACTTTGGAATCATAGGCTCAACTTTAGCTAAACATCAGAAACCTCCTGATAACATTGCTGATGTGTCCCTACCTAATTTGGCTGTGACCACCATGATTTATTCCCTTCACCCTTTCAGGACTGCTGTAAAGTTTAGAAAACTGTTCCTCACATTGAAACAAGGTCTAAAACCAACATTTGTTTTTCTGTCTTTAATCCCCAATTCCTAGATTGCACCTTGGTGCTACATGGAATAAATTTTCCATGTGACAATTCTCCACATACTCAAAATAAGCACCACAATCCCCTCCCCTTTCCATACTCCTTGCGTTCAGTTTTTCTACAATTATTTCCATTGTTTTCCAAATGACACTACATCTACAACCTATATTTTCTTGATCTTCCTTTAGAAAATTGTCAGAACCTTGCAAAACATGCAACTTAGAGGAAATACAATAACCTGGTATGGGTCTTGCTAGTACAAAATGTCTACTATTATTTAGATACAAACAATGTTTGCATCTAATTATTTTTTCAAAAGTCACAAGACATTAAGAGTTCATACTGAGCATTTAGTTAGCCTCCTATCCCAACCCTCAGTCATAATTCTTCACATTTGTTTTGTACATTATAGTTTACAAAATTCTTTTATACACTTTATTTTAAGATCCCCAGGGGGCTGTTACTAGGCCTGTTCACAGAAGAGAAAACTTTTCCCGAAGAAATTACCTGATTTATCAAAGGTCAAGTGACTACTCAGTTGCAAAGCCATCCAGTTTTGATCCTAGCTTGGTGCTTACATTATCCTACATATGTCATAATTCATAACAAATACCATTGTTGTATGTATCCATTTTTTTCCTAGTCAAATTTGTTTTTCTAAATATACTTTATTGATTATGTTATTACAGTTGTCACAATTTTCCCCCTTTACCCCCATCCACCCAACACCCCCCAATTCCCTCTAGCAATTCCCCTCTTAGTTCATGTCCATGTGTCATGCATGTAAGTTCTCTGGCTACCTTATTTCCTATACTGTTCTTAATACCTCCTGTCCATTTTCCAAATGACAGTACATCTACAACCTATATTTTCTTGATCTTCCTTTAGAAAATTGTCAGAACCTTGCAAGACATGCAACTCAGAGGAAATACAAGAACCTGGTATGGGTCTTGCTAGTACAAAATGTCTACTATTATTTAGATACCAATTTGTACTTCTTTTTAAAAAAATTTTTAATTGTTGTTCAAGTACAGTTTTGTCCATTTTCCTCCCACCACTCCCCCCTTCCCCACCCTTGACCACACCCCCTTCTTGACTTTGTCCATGAGTCCCCCATATATGTTCCTTGACCACCCTTCCCCTGTTTCCTTCTGTCTTCCCCTCCCCCTCTCCTCTGTTCATTGTGAGTTTGGTCTTCACTTCAATGTCTACAGTTACATTTTACTTGCTTGTCTGTTATGTTGATTAGTCTCCACTTATAGGAGAAGTCATATGGTATTTATCTTTTACCGCCTGGCTTATTTCACTTAGCATAATGCTCTCCAGATCCATCCATGCTGTTGCAAATGGTAGGAGCTCCTTCTTTCTTTCTGCTGCATGGTATTCCATTGTGTAAATGTATCATAGTTTTTTGATCCTCTCATTTACTGATGGGTATCTAGGTTGCTTCCAATACTTGGCTATTGTAAATTGTGCTTCTATGAATAGTGGGGTACATAGGTTCTTTTGAATTGGCGTTTCCAGATTTTTAGGGCATAATCCCAACAGTGGCATTGCTGGGTCAAAAGGCAGTTCTATTTAGTTTTCTGAGGTAATTCCATACTGTTTTCCACAGTGGCTGCACCAGTCTGCATTCCCACCAACAGTGTACTAGGGATCCCTTTTCTCTACATCATCACCAACACTTGTTTGTTGATTTGGTTATGATGGCCATTCTGTCTGGTGTGAAGTGATATCTCATTGTGGTTTTAATTTGAATCTCTCTGATGACTAGTGATGCTGAGCATCCTTTCATATGTCGTTGGGCCCAGTATGTCCTCCTTGGAGAAGTGTCTGTTCAGGTCCTTTGCCCATTTCTTATTTGGGTTGTTTGTCTTCCTAGAGTAGAGTCATGTGAGTTCTTTATATATTTTGGAGATCAAACCCTTGTCTGATGTATCATTGGCAAATGTATTTTCCCATACAGTTTGGTTCCCTTTTCAGTTTCCTGGTGTTTTCTTTAGCTGTGCAGAAGCTTTTTAATTTGATGAAATCCCATTTGTTTATTCTTTCCTTTATGTCACTTGCTCTAGGGGACATATCAATGAAAATATTGCTGCGTGGAATATATGAGATGTTCATCCCTATGCTCTCCTCTAGGACTTTTAAATAGTTTCTTGACTTATATTTAAGCCTTTTATCTGTATTGAGTTTATTTTTGTGTATGGTGTAAGTTGGTGGTTGAGTTTCATTTTTTTGCATGTAGCTGTCCAAAATGAATCCCACTTGATCATGGTGGATGATCTTTACATAGTATTTCTGGATGCAGTTTGCCAATATTTTGTTGATGTTATTAGTGCCCTTGTTCATCAGCAATATTGGCCTGTAGTTTTCTTTCTTTGTTGTGCCTTTATCTGGTTTTGGGATTAGGATGATGCTGGCTTCATAAAAAGTGTTTGGGAGTCTTCCCTTTTTTTGGATTTTTGGGAATAGTTGAGAAGGATAGGGGTTAGCTGTTCCTTAAATGTTTTGTAGAATTAATTCTCCAGGGAAACCATGCAGTCCAGGGCTTTTGTGTGCCAGGTGTTTTTTGATTACTGCTTCGATTTCACCAGCTGTTATCAATATGTTCAGGCTTTCTGTTTCTTCTTCATTCAGTTTTGGAAGATTATATTTTTCCAGGAATTTGTCCATTTCACCCAAGTTCTTTGTAATTTCTTACAGTCCTTTGTATTTCTTTAGTATCAGTTGCGATCTCTGCTCTTTCATTTCAGATTTTACTTATTTGGGTCCTTTCCCCTTTTTTCTTGTTGAGTCTATCTAAGGGCTTGTTGATTTTGTTTATCTTCTGAAAGAACCAACTCCTGGATTTATTGATCCTTTGACTTATTCTCCTAGTCTCTATGTCGTTTAATTCTGCTCTGATCTTGGTTATTTCCTCCCTTCTAATCGTTCAGGGCCTTTTTTGTTGTTGTTCCTCCAGTTCTTGTAGATGTTGTGTTAGGCTGTTTATCTGAAATCTTGCTATCTTTTTCAGGTAGGCCTGTATTGCTATGAACTTCCCTCTGAGAACTGCATTTGCTGTGTCCCATAAGTTTTGGACAGTTTTGTGTTCATTTTCATTTGTTTCCAGGAACTTTTTGATTTCTTGTATGATCTCATTATTAACCTATTCATTATTTAATAGCATGCTATTCAGTCTCCATGAGTTTGAGTGTTTTTGAGTTTTTTTTCTTTGAGGTTGGTTTCTAGTTTCAGTCCCTTGTTGTCCGAGAAAATGCTTGACATGATTTCAGTTTTCTTGTATTTGCTGAGGCTTGTTTTCTGTGCTATCATGTGGTCTATCTTTGAAAATGTTCCATGTACATTTGAAAAGAATGTGAATTTTGCTTCTTTGGGATGAAGGTTCTATATATATATATATATATATATCAGTTTAGTCCATTTGATCTAAGACATTGTTCAATGCCACAATAGCCTTGTTGATATTTTGTTTGGAAGATCTATCCATTGTTGACAGTGGGGTGTTAAAATCCCCTAGTATAAGTGTGTTGCTGTCTATATCTTTCTTGAAGTCCTCCAAGATTTCCCTTATATATTTGGGTACTCCCATGTTGGATTCATATAGGTTTACAATGTTTATGTCTTCTTGATGGATTCTTCCCTTGAGTATTATATATGTATTATGTCCTTCAGTATCTCTTCTTTATGGCTTTTGTTTTGAAGTCTATTTTGTCTTATATAAGCATTGCAACCCTGGCTTTTTTTGCCTGTCCATTTACTTGGAATGTTTTTTCCAGTCCTTTACTTTCGGTCTGCATAGGTCTCTGTGTCTGAGCTGGGTCTCCTGTAGGCAGTATATGTGTGGGTCATGTTTTCTTGTCCATTTAGCTACCCTATGTCTTTTGATTGGAGCATTTAATCCATGAACATTTAAGGTTATTATTGATAGGCACTTATTCATTTTTCCTCCTTTGTACCTGTGATCCCTTCTCTCTCACTTTTTTACTTCCTCTTCTTATAGCTGTCCCTTTAGCATCTCTTGCAGTGCTGATTTGGTAGATGTGTATTCTTTCAGTCTGCTTGTATCTGGGAAACTCCTTATTTCGCCTTCCGTTTTAATTGAGAGCCTTGCTGCATAGAGTAGCCTTGGTTGCAGGTCTTTGCTTTTCATTACTTGAAATATTTCTTGCCATTCTCTTCTGGCTTGTAGTGTTTCTGTTGAGAAATCACTTGCTAGCCTGATCTTTGCACCCTTGTGTGTTACGTCTTGTTTCTCCCTTGCTGCCTTTAACATTCTTTTTCACTAAAACTTGACATTTTAATTATGATGTGCCTTGGGGTAGGCCTCTTTGGGGTCATCTTGATTGGGACTCTCTGTGCTTCCTGAACTTGCATGGTATTTTCCCTCCCCAGGTTTGGGGAGTTTTCTGTTATTATTTTTTGAAACAGGGTTTCCATCCCTTGTTCCTTTTCTTCTCCTTCTGGTATCCCTATGATTCGAATATTGTTGCATTTCATGTTGTCTTGCATTTCCCATAAGATATCTTTATATTTTTTGAGTCTTTTTTCATGCAGCTACTCTACCTGGGTAATTCTTTCTATCTTATCTTCCAGCTCACTAATTTGGTCCTGTGCTTCATCCAGCCTTCTTGTAATTCCTTCCAGTGTATTTTTCATTTCAGATATTGTATCTTCATTCCTTCCTGGTTCTTGTTTAAGGTTTCTATTTCCTTTTTCATACTGTTGTAGTTCTCATTCAGTTCCTCGCAGTTGTCTGTGAGTTCCTTGAGCATCCTTATCACCATTCTTTGGAATTCTATATTTGTTAGTTTGCTTGCCTCTATTTCCTTCAGCTCTTTTAATGAGGAGCCTTCTATTCCTTTCAATTGCTGGTTCTTTCTGTGTCTCCCCATTTTTGGGAACTCTTTTTGTTTGGTTCTGTGATTCCTGATGTTCTGCTTTGCCAACTGTCTTTGTAGTGTGAGCTTCTGTGGTAGTTCCTTGGGACTCAGTGGTGTCGTCCCTTTGATCTCCTTGTCTGAATGCTCTGGGTTTTCCCTGTCTTCTGTTTGTGTGGTGTCTCTTCTTGCACTTGGGCTTTTCCTGTTGGTGGCTTCTTTATGGTGGGTTCTCTCCTCCTGTGGGTTTACTGGTATTCACAACTGGTATTCTCTCCTCCTGTGGGTTTACTGGTATTCTCTCCTCCTGGTGGGTTTACTGGTATTCACAACTCTCCTCCTGTGGGTTTACTGGTATTCACAACTGGTTCTCTCCTCCTGTGGGTTTACTGGTATTCAGTAAACCTTATCTTGTATGTGATGGGGGCAGGGTGAAGGTGAAATAGAGTAACACAGTAGGGGAGTGTTCTATGGGAATTAAGGTACTAACAAGTAGAGAACAGATAGGAGATCCTTGGAGAACTACCACAATAAGCATGATAATTCATGTAAGTAGTTGCTTTTTATAAAAGGTGAAAAAGAGTTAAAGCTCTTATTGGAGCAGGGCAGTGGGGGAATGTGTGCTGACTGCAAAAGTAGAATGCCTATGTGGAGTTAGATGGTGAGATATGGTGAGAGTAAGGCATAGAAACTTGGGGTAGTGTGGGAGAAAATAAAGTTAACCACAACAGTAGTAAAGCTCAGGAAGATAGCGAAATGGACCAAAACCTGGGTAGGTTGGGGTGTGGGATTTGGAACAACAATAATAAGACAAGCAATATTTTATCTGAATAAAAAAATTTAAAAGACCAAGGGTGGTGTGTTATTGGAATACAGGTGCAGTGTCGGAAGACAAATTAAAATGTAATAGGAAAGGTAGAATAGGAAAACAGTCAAACAAATGAAATTAAACAAATAAAACAAAGAAAACTACACATAAGGAAGAAAAATTAAAAAAATAAAATATATAAAAAATAGAAATAACAAAAACCCAATAAAATAAAAAATAAAATGCAAGCTCTGAAGGATATCAATTGGAAATTTTTTCTCAGTTGTTGGCGTTAGCCTTCTGATCTCTCTCTGGATCTGCCTTTGGTCCTTTCACAGCTCCAGGTCTTATTGTCTCACACTGGCAAGAATAAGAAAAAAAAGGAAAAAAGAAAGAAAGAAAGAAAAAGCCTCCTACTGACTTTAAACCCACCAAACAGGTTCTGCTGGTCTTCCTTGATGCTACAGTCAGAGGGGGGTTGGGCTCCAGTTTTTGTTTTGTTTTTGATATTTTTTCTCTCCTGTGGATCTGCGAGGATGAGGGGCTGTATCTGGGCTGCCGGTTTCCCGGTTCACAGCCTCTAGCTGAGCCCTCAGAGCGCTGCAAGGCCTGTGCTGTCCTATGCATCAGGCTGGTGCTCTCAGTTCCCCTCGGTGTGCAGCCCTTTGATTAGTCCGTGAGGTGCACCAAATGGGAGCAACTTGCATCCCTCCTCCTCACTCTTTGCTGGCTTGGGCGCTGTGTGTGCGCAAAGTCCTCTTTGGGCAGTTTAGTTCCCCTATTAAATTAAGCCTCTCTGGGGACAGCTACCGCTTTGGCCCCAGTTGCCCTGCTTTGATCAGTCTTTGGGGGGCGCCCTTATTTGGAGCAATTCATGCCCTTCTTCCTCCCTCTTCTCTGTCCCAGCAGCAGAGGTCCTTGCACAGCGGCTGAGAGCCTTTGTTTGAGTGAATTCCCCTTGTGTGCGGGCGACCTTTCCTAACAATCGCCGGATTTTCACTCAGCCCAACTCTGACCAGTCCTGGGACCATCTGGGTCACGGTCAGTCATGGCTCATCTCTTCTCCCATCTCCCAGTGTCTCCCGGCTCCCCAATTCCTCTCGTATTGTCCCGGCCAGCCGCCACTGTCTCAGCTGTGGTGCGCCACCTGCTCCGTGTCTCTCACTCCCCAGCGACCAGGTCTCTCTCTGCTGGTACATGTTTGTGACTTCCCTGCTCTGGGTGACGAGGGAGATGGTAAGTTACAATCGCTGATCCGGCCCTCCTCCAAAGCTCCTGCAGTAGCTGTGGTCCCTGGCGCAGGGTCGGGGACTTTCACAGCCAAGCCCACGGCACAGGACCCGGGACCTTCCCAATGGCATACAAAACCTTCTTACTGTCCCTTTTCTGTCGTCCTCTGCAATCTTTGGCTTCCAAACTTCAAATAAGCTGGAATTTTGTTGGCTGATCACTCAGTCCTTCAGAAGATCGGCCAGGTGTCCCACTTGGGTGCAAGAGCAAGAGGGTTTAGCGCCCACCTACTTCACCGCCATCTTCTGACCCTGGGTTGACATATTTGTTGTTTTTTCACTTTTTACTTCCTCAGTATTTCACTTTTTACTCTGGTCTTTAAATTATGTCTTTCTCTCAAGGTCCTCTCCTAAGTACACAGAGCAACAGTAGGCTGACTGCCTGACCCTCACTCCTGAGATTGGGCCCCAATTTGTACTTCTTAATCCCTGCACCTTTCCCCTCTTTTTCCCTCGTCCCCTTCCCAGCTGATAATCCTCCATACCTATGATCTCCATATCTATGATTCTCTTTCTCTTTTGCTCATTTGCTTAGTTTGTTTTTTAGATTCAACTGTTGATAGTTGTGAATTTATTGCCACTTTAACATTCATGCTTTTGATCTTTTTCTTAAGTCAGTCCCTTTAACATTTCGTATAATAGTGGCTTGGTGATGATAAACTGCTTTAGCTTTTCCTTGTCTGGGAAGCATGTTATCTGTTCTTCCATTCTAAATTGAGTTGCTGGATAGAGTAATCTAGGTTATAAGTCCTTGCTTTTCATCACTTTGAATACTTTTTGCCAGTCCCTTCTAGTCTGCAAAGATTCTTTTGATCAGCTATCAGTCTTATGGGAACTCCTTTGTAGGTAACTCTCTGCTTTTCTCTTGCTGCTTTTAAGATTTTCTCTTTATCTTTAACCTTTGTCATTTTAATTATGATGTGCCTTAGTGTGGTCCTCTTTGGGTCCATCTTGTTTGAGACTCTCTGTGCTTTCAGGGCTTGTGTGTCTATTTCCTTTGCCAAATTAGGGAAGTTTTCTTTCATAATTTTTTCAAATAAGTTTTTAATTTCCTGCTCTTCCTCTTCTCCTTCTGGCACCCATATGATTCAAATGTTGATACACTTGAAGATGTCCCAGAGGCTCCTTAGCCTATTCTCAGTTTTTTTGGATTTGTTTTTCTTCTTGCTGTTCTGATTGAATGCTCTTTTCTTCCTTATGTTCCAAATTGTTGGTTTGATTCTCGATTTCATCCCCTCCACTGTTGGTTCCCTGTATATTTTTCTTTATTTCACTTAATGTAAGCTTCATTTCTGCCTGGGGCTTTTATTTTTTTTTTAATCCTATTGCAGTACCCAGTGAATTCCTTAAGCATCCTGATAATCAATATTTTGAGTTCTGCACCTGATAGATTGCTTATCTCTGGAGTTTTTCTTAGAGGAAGCTATCCCCCGGGACTAGCTCTGATGCAAGTCCCTTCAATTTCTCCCTGTTTGCCACTGGTGTCCTTCCAGCTGTTGCCCTGGTACTGAACCCCAGAGGGAGTGACTCTGTGGAAGTCCTAAGTCTGTTGTGAGCCCTTTAAGAGGAGACTCCTGAGAATCCTGCAGTTTATTCTGCTGTGCCAACCCCTCTGGTTTCTACAGCCAGATGTTATGGGGGCATATCTTCCTGGCACTGGAGCCCTGGGCTGGGTGGTCTAGTGAGGGGCTGTGATCCCTCACTCCTTCCTGATATTTATCCACCACAGGAGGGTGCGGGACGGCCTGTTGCACATCTCCACACCTCTCCACACATCTCCCCATTTCCAACCCTCCTACCTGTGTGGATGAATGTGGCATCTTTAATTCCTTGGTTGTTGGACTTCCATATAGCTCGATTTTCTAATGATTCTGGGTGACATTTGTTTTGTATTCTAGTTATAATTTTTTGCTATAGTTATGTGAGAAGGGAAGCCATGTTTACCTATGCCTTCATCTTGACTGCAAATTTGCTTTTAAGAGAAGGGAATAAATAGGCATTTTATTTTTCAACATATATTTATAAATATTTTAACATATATTGAGTGCTCCTGTTCTACTCTCAGTGATACGAATTAATCCGGGTTCCTACTCTCATGCATTTTACTTTCCAATGAAGTTAGAAAGAAAACAAATCAACTAATAATTACATAAGAAAAATATTAGGAAAGAATAACTGCCGTGTTGAAAACCAAACCAGATGAAGTAATGGTGAGTGGAGAATCCCAAAGGCCGTATTGGAAACAGATGGCCAAAAAAGCCTTCGTGAAGAGGGGACATATCAGTAGGATACCCAAATGCTATATGCATATATTAATTTAATTTTGTTAATTTGAGGTTTAACCAGGTCTTCTTAAATGCTGACCCTATTATCCAAAGCATTAGCCATTTCTCCAGACCTCTTGTCACCAGTAAATTTGATCAGCAGGCCTTCTGTAACTTCGTTCAAGTCCATTGATACAACTCTGCTAACTTTATCCTGTGATATCCTTGTTCCTATGATATATTAATATCTATATTTTCCTCTTCCATGTACAATTCTTTTCAAAATCAGAAAGGTTGTTGCAACTTCACTACCAATCTATATTCATTAATGTTTGCAACTTCCTCATCATTGACAGTTCATAAACATGGACCCAGTATGCTATTTACTAAGGACTCAGTGCTCTTAGCTTTCATTTCGTGGCACTTCAATGTGTCTATAGTTCAGTCTGCTCTTTTTAAATCTTCTGTCTGCAATTAATCATCACTCTTTATTAAATATGTTAAATAAGAAGAAGTAAGACTGTTTTCAAGATTTTGTTCTGTTATCTGCTTTATGTTGTGACAAGATTGGGTTTATCTTGATCCTGAAACTATTCCATTGTCTTCTGTCCATAATTCATACTGTGATTTATTTTAAATATATGGTACTCTACTGCCATACAAAAATTCTACTCAAAATTTCAAATTATTATTTACCTTTTTCTAGCACATTAGAGGTGGTAACTATTGTAGTACTCATTCTTTATTAGACCTTTTGATGTCGTTCAGGACATTTGAAAATAATTTTTTATTGTGCAGATATTATTATTATCTTCCATTTAAAATCTTTCTGCTGGATGTAGGGGAAAGGAGTCAGGTCAATATCACAAGACAGTAAAGTAAGTTCCAAGTTGGTCTGTCGATGACCTCTTAAGGTTGTTATAGGAATTAAATGAATTGATATTTTTAGAACTGTGTCTGTTACATAGAAATTGATCTGAAAATGTTTGTTGAATGAACTTAAAACTATATGCTTTTGTGGTGGGAATATCATTTACTGTACATGTCAATTATTCTAAGTGTTAAAATATTTTTTAAATGTAGCTCACAACAGTCTGAGTAATTCTGTATAATGGCCCAGCTTAAATTTTTGTCTGTCACTTTTATTTTAGCTCTCCCACTAACCTGAATATATTAAAAATGACAAAGGAAAGAAAAATAACACTCAATACTAATTCTGTTTTTCCTTCAGCGGTTGAAGTTAGGCGGCTCCGAGATCTCAGATTACATGGACTATCCCAGATTTTACATTCTTAACCCTGGTGTGAGACCATATTTTCTGCAGCTCTATCATATAGATAACTTCATGGATGCATTTCAAATATTTTGGAGTATGTTCTACGTGCCCAGGAGTTTAGCTAAGAGCTGAGGGCATAAAGATCAGTAAGACGTAGTCCAGCCTCAGTGATCTCACAGTCCACTGGTGAATTGGATGAGAGAATAACAGTGCATTTCTAGGGTAGAGGGATGTACAGTGTCAAGATAAGATGGGGTAAAACAACAACAATGACAACAACACCTAATTCATCCTGGAGAAAACCAGAATGGATGGTTCCCCTATAGAGAAAGTCACTCTTGAGCTGACCCTCTTGAAGCAAAGAGAGTACTAGGTGGTTGAGAGTGGGGAGTGGCAGAGAGAGCAGGATTTCGTGGAGACTTGGAAGCAGGAGAAAACATGGAGTGTATGGGGGAAAAGCAGGCTGAAGTGAGCAAGGTCAGGCTTTTACAACCTCTGGCAGTAATGTGGAGAATAATTAAAGAAGGGTGAGACCAAAGATAAGGATTCTAGGTAGTAAGCTAATGTAATGGTTCTGCTGTCAGAAGGAAGGTAGTGGTTGTGCGAGTTGTGGGGAGTTGGGTAATATTCAAATATTAACAGTTTTAATAGATGTTATTTAGAATGCAGGCAACTTGTTTTTTTACTTCCTCAAGGAAGGCTGATTACATGAAAATGGTGTGCTGGAAGTTTCATTTTGTTTCTTTGTGTATTTTGAAGAATACATTGAATAAAGAAAAAGAGAGGTATCCCACTGTTGACTTTCTGGTATTTGAAAGGAAGTTGTTTTCCTTCTTTCTTATCTGTCAAAATGAAACTCAAATCAAGCCTGAATGCTCTCAATAATGATTGTACTGAACTTATTTATTCCCCAAATAAATGCATTAGTTTTCATGGAAACTATCTGACATCTCTAGGCTTCAAATAACACATTTTCTTACAATATAGTCTTGAGATAAATTTTTCTGGAAAACCCTCTGAATCATGGGAGGTCTACAAATCTAGTTTTCAGATAAAAAGAGAGAAAGGGACTTCTAATAACTTGTTACTATTAGGAGTGATTCTTAAATGGATTACTGAGAATGAATAACCTCTGGCCCTAAAAAGCTCAGAAATTATCAAACTCGTGTGTTGCACGTTACTACAAAACATTTCTCTGTGTTTCTTTTTCTTTCCATTCTTTTACCCCCTCCCTCTTTTAACTGTGACTTATTTCATAAAGGTTCTCTCTGTTCCTTCTTGTCTTCTGTCCTGCACTATAAGGTCTGACATTCCCTCTCAGGGTTCCTCCCTTTAACAGTATATGAAACTCCTGCTCTAATTCTATCCCAAGTGGAGCATGGACAGACACTCTTCCTCTCTTGCTCAGTTTTTTGTCTCATGAAAAGCATAGAGGAGTAAGCAAGTGATTTAATTCAGTAAAGCAAATGACCTTAGGTATATACCATGAAAGGACTGGAAATGCAAAAAGAGACATCTACTCTATCAAAGTGGGGTCAAGAAGACTATCCAGAGGATGTATTATTTAAGCTCAGAGCTGAAGAATGAGAAAGGCATTTTGGTTATGGAAGGGCTGGGAAAGATAGTCGGTACCAGCTGAAAGTCAGTTCCTTGTTTGTGAGACATGAACAGTCAGCACCCATCAAGGGCTTACATGAGCCAAGCTCTGCATTTAGTTAATGCATGTAATGCACCTCACATGCATTAACTAAATTGATCTTTACCACTTGGGGAGGTCTTATGAAGTGTATCAACTTTACAGATGAAGAAAACGAGCCACAGAGAGGTTAAGTGCCTTGTCCAAGGTCATACAGCTAGAAAGGGCCAAAGTCCTTGAGCAGAATAGGAATGATTCAATTCCAGATTTTTTTTTTTTTTTGCGCGGGAGGGCAGTCATTCTCTATTCTGTTTCTACAGTAAAAAATCCTTCCCAACCCCACCCCCCCAAAATTAGTATGATTGTCTGCTTACTTTATTAGTAGTAATCATATTTCAAGTTTGGATTCTTAAGAAACATATTTGTGAAATGATATAATTTTATATATTTAAAAACTCTTATTACATTTTAAGTAATGTTGAAGAGCAGAATTGTAGGTGAAATTTTTATATGCCTCAAGGTAATATCTCCCCCAGAACAAATCAGTATCATGTTCTCTCATGTGTGTTTTTGTTGATGCTGTAAACTAAAGGGTATAAACGATGTCTAATTCATCTTTGTATCCCAGAACTTAGCACAGCACTTTGCATGTAGCTATTGGTCGGGCACTACCTCTTCATCTAACCTGAACTGAATTAAAGAGAGGGATCCCCTTTCAAAAATTAAATATTTTGTGAAAAACTGTAAATATATGCCACCTTGGTTTATGGAAAACCATGGAAATTTCTGAATGTATAAGTATATATTGTTGCTCATCACTAAATCTTTAGCCTGGAAAGGACTCCATCTTTTTGTCTAATGTGCGAATCTATCAAGTCACTTCTTCCCATAACCTAAAGGTTCTTTTTCATTTTTACAAAGACAATTGCATAAAATGGAAAAATAAAATAGAAAGTAGAAAAAGATAGGTTTCAGTTTAATCACAAAGTACAGACTGTAACTTTTGGGGTGCTTTCCTATTCTAGGCACATTTTTCCTGACGACTCTCCATTACCTCAGCCACCTTGAAGGATGACCTGCCAAGAAGCAGTGTGAAAGTACAGTACTTGCACTCCCAAATGTCAGGCCTTGGCCCCATGAGACCCCACTTTACCCATGGGCTTTGGTTCATTGAGACGGCCCTTTCCATATATATATATTATTTTTCCTTGAGCTCATTTGACAGGGCTCTTCTTCCTTAAAAAATAGTAATTCTTGGTTGAGATAACAGAAATGTACCCTTAGTAGTGAGTAGTGGGTTTATTAAGGCACGTAATCTAATTTTCCTATAAAATAAATAAAATTATCCATTTTTGTGTCACTAAAATTAACTTAATTCTATTTTTAGAGGCTTTATTATTTTTAGAGTAGGTTTAGGTTCACAGAAAAATTGAGAGGAAAGCATGGAGTGTCAATATCCACATATTGACAATGGAAGAGGTGTAGCCTCTCCCATTAAAAACCATTAAAGAGTCTATTCCATTAAAGAGGCTAATGCCTCTTCCATTAAAAACTCCATCAGAATGGTACAAGTCTTACAACTGATGAACCTATCCTGACACATCATAATCATCCAAAGTCCATAGTTTACCTCAGGGTTCACCCTTGGTGTTGCACACTCTATGGGCTTGGACAAATGTATAATATGTATCCATCATTATATTGTTATACAGAATATTTGCACTGCCCTAAAAATCCTCTGTGCTCCACCTATTTTAGCCTTTCCTCCCTCTGAATCCCTGGAAGCCACTGATCTTCATACTTTCTTTACAGTTGTGCCTTTTTGCAGATGCCATGTTGTTGGAAACGTACACTATGTAGGATTTTCAGATAGGCCCCTTCCACTTAGGAATATGGCCTTAAGGTTCCTCCATGGCTGATAGCTCACTGTGTTTTAGCACTAGAAAATATTCTGTTATCTGGATGTACCACAGTTTATTTATTTACTTACTGGAGGACATCTTGGTTACTTCCAAATTTTGGCATTTTTGAAAAAGGTTGATGGAAATAATACATATACAGTTTTTTGTGTGGACAAAAGTTTTCTACTCCTTTGTATAAATGCCAAGCAGCAGGATTCCTGGATCATATACTAAGACTATGCTTGGTTTTAGAAAAAGCCACAGAACTTCCAAAGTGGCTTGAACCATTTTGTATTCACCCCGGTGGTGAATGAGAGTTTCTGTTGTTCCACACCCTTGCAAGCCCTAGGCATTATCAGTGTCGCAGAATGTAGCCATTCTAATAGGTGCGTAGTGGTGTATCATTTTTTTCAATTTGCATTTCATTGATGACATGTGATGTAGAGCATCTGTGTATATGCTTCTTTACCATCTGCGTATCTTCTTTGATGTGATGTCTGTTAAAGTCTTTGGCTGTTTTCAAAAATAGGTTGTATGTTTCCTTATTATTGAGTTTTAAAAGGTTTTTATCATATATTTTGAATAACAGTTCTTTTTCAGGTGTTTCTTTTGCATGTATTTTACCTAGTTTGTGGCTTGTCTTCTCCTTCTCTTGAAATTGCCATTTATAGAGCTGAAGTAATTAAGACAAGCCTATCAATTACTTCTTTTATAGATCACTCCTTTGGTGTTATATCTATGAAGTCACAGACATAGCTAAGCTCATCTAGATTTTCTACTATGTTATTTTCTGTAAGTTTGATAGTGCTGCATTTTATATCTAGATCTGTGAAAGATTTAATTTTTGTGAAGGGTATAAGACCTTGTTTAGATTCCTGTATTTTTGGCACATGACCGTCCAGTTGTTCTAGCATCATTTGTTGATAAGAGTATTTTTTTCACAATCATATTCCTTTTTTTCCTTTGTCACAAATCAGTTGACCATACTTATGAGGGTCTATTTTTGGCTGTCTATTTGTCCCATGGATTTTTCTGTCTATTCTTTTACCAATACCACACTGTCTTGGTTACTATACTTTTATAGGAAGTCTATAACCATTAAACCATTATAACTATTTAAAAACCCTATTTTTCCCATTGAAAGACCTTAGCACCCTTGACAAAAATCAATGATCCATACATGTATGGATTCATTTGGGCACTGTCATTTCAATTTCATTGATCTATATTTCTATTTTTATACTGCTATAGCAATGTTTTGATTACTGTAGCTTTGTGGTATATTTTAAAATTAAGAAGGGTGAGTTTTTGCCCTGACCAGTATGGCTCCGCTGGTTGGAGCATCCTCTCAAAAGCCAAAAGTTGCAGGTTTGATTCCAGTCAGGGAACATATCTAGGTTGCAGTGTTGGTCCCTCAACAGGGCACTTGCAATCCCCAGTGCGGACATGTGTGAGCTCTGATCCAGGCGCGTACAGAAAGCGACCAATTGATGCTTCTCTTTCCCATCAATGTTTCTCCCTGTCTCTTCCTCTCTAAAAAGCAAGGAAAAAAACAAAAAGCCCTGGGTGAGGATAAAAAAAAAAAGGAAAGAAAAGAAGCGTGAGTCCATAAATTTTGTTCCCCTTTTTAAATATTGTTTTGGCTATTGAAGATATCTTGAAGTACCATTTGAATTTTGGGATCTGATTGTCCATTTCTGAAAAAAGGGAGGGAAAGGTGGTTGAAATTTTGATAAGGATTGCATTGAATTTATAGATCAATTTCCACGGTATTATAATAGTAACAGTATTAACTCTTCCAAATTAAAAACATGGGAAGTCTTCCAATTTATTTAGGTCTTTAACTACTTTCAACAATATTTTACATTTCTGCATCTATAAAACTTATATGTCTTTGGTTAAATATTTTTCTAAGCATTTTATTCTTTCAGATGCTATTGTAAAATGGGGTTGTTTTGTTAATTCCATTTTCAGGTTGTTCATTGCTAGTGTCAGTAATACAACTAATTTGTTCATATTGATATTATATCCAGCAATTTTGTAGAACTCTAGCACTTTGTGTGTGTGGAGTCCTTGAAGTGTTCTATATTTAAGTTTATGTCATCTGCTGAGATAACTTTAGTTCTTCCTTTTCAATGTGGATGTCTTTTCTTTCCCTCTCTTGCCTAATTTGATAGAACTTCCTGTACAATGTCAAACAGGATAAGTAGACCTCCGTGTCCTCTTCCTGATCTTAGGGGGAAGGTTTTTACCATTTTACCCTTAATTATATTAGCTGTGTATTTTCAAGATGTTCTTTTGTCAAAGTGGGGAAGCTTTGTTTTATTTCTAGTTCGCTGAGGATTTTTATGATAACACTGGTTTTTTGTCAACTTTTTTTAATGTGTGTTGAGATGATCATGTGTGCCCCCCCCTTTTATGCTATTACTATGGTGTATTATTTTTGATTGGTCAAGTTTCATGAATATCCTATTCCTGGGATAAATCCCATTTGCCCATGGTATCTAATTCCTTTAATATATTGCTGGATTCAGTTTGCTAAATTTTGTTGAAAATTTGTACATCTATATTCATAAGAGATATTGGTCTATAATTTTCTTTCTTGCGATATCTTTGTGTGGCTTTAATATCAGAATAATACCAGCCTCATAGAGGGACTTGGAGTTTCATTTCAGTTTTATTAGTCACCAGCTCTTTGAGGTAGTCACTCAATAACTTAATGCTTTAGACTCGCCTCTGAATAATAACCCCATACAAATCTTTTGTGAGCATTTAGTGAGATTATTATGTGTGCTTTGTAAACTGCCAATCACAGTATTTATATCAAGTGATAAGAAGTACTGGTGTCAGTGTTGAGAATAATGGCAACCAGTGAAGGGACAGAATTATAAACATATGTACCTTAACAAAGATTATGACAGTTTATTTCTCTTGGTCTTCATTACATCATCTATAAAATGAGTCATAATCTAGTTGTGTTACAATAACTACATTAATAACAATAATACAACTCAGGTTGGACAAAAGTGGGTTTATGGTTTTCTTATGGAAAATAATATAATAATTAATAAATTAAGTTAATAATACAAGAATAAACTCTGTTTCACATACTGACAATTATAAACTCATATACTTTTCCCTACCCTGTATAATGATAGAGCAATAATAATATATTATTAATACTACATATGTTGAGTACATACTGCCTGAAGACCTTGGCATATATTATTTTATCCTTAAACACCATAATGAGGGTATTACTATCTTTCTTCATTTTCTGAGTACAGTACCTGAAGTATGGATAACTTTTCTAAGATCACACAGATCAGATGTCATGGAAAATCAGTTAAGTCTATGACAGAGTAATACCATTAAAGTTTGTCATTTTTCACTCTCATCCAGGAGTCATTCTCATATTTATGTAAATAAGAATAAAATTTTATTCAAGTGTTATTCTAAAAATTTAAGTATTCCCTAATTTAACCAATGGATTTAAATTAAAAGAAGTCAATCTATTTTTTTTCTATAACTTTGAAAACTAACTTCTTTGAAGCCTCTTTTCTACTCAGCTGGTATAAATGAACATATTCATTTATTTAGGTCTTTAACTACTTTCAACAATACAGTTGAAAATGTCTAACTACCACCCTGACACACCTTTGCAACAAACAGTTCTTAGGCCTTGGCAGTTCAGACAAGTGTTTCTGGGATAAAACACTATGCATGTACAGAAAATATTTCATGTCAATAGCAGAATATCTTCCCCTAAAGACAACAAAACCATTGTCTAATTATTTTTAGATAAATAAAATATTTATCTATTTCTAGTAAATGATGTGAATTGGGGTTGATTTAGACATTCTTGACTGGTTTTTATGCTATTGTGTAAAATATTATTTAAATACAAACCGGTCAGTTAAAAGAGACTCAGAATTCTGAGATATTTCTGTCTCTTTAACTTTAACCCAGTCAAAACTGTTTTTGAAAAAAATTTGGTATTGCACATAATTACAGACCAGACTTTGAAATTCAATAGAAGCAAATCAGTAAAATAAAAGAAAACCCAATATTCCTGGCAGTAACGCCATAGCCATTTAAACACATGGCACTGGAGGTGTGTGGTCGATGTGTCACCAGCAGAATACAAGTGAGTTTACTTATTCTTTTACAAAGTGAGCTAATAAGTATGTTTTGGGGTTGCACCCTGCACTGACATCACCTTGAGTAAGACATCATGACTGATAATGTTCCTTGGCACCTCCACCAAAGATAGGCTCCCTATAATCACTATTTTTTTTTTAATGAAAGACAGTACTCAGAATTAAGAAATTTAAAGTTAGTAAAATGTAGCACGAAAATGTTCCAGCCTTAGCAAATGATCCAAATGACTTCCAATTAGAAGTCCAGAGAGCCAAGTGCATTTGTCTTGCTCAAATAATATAATTCAAACAATTTCTGAAAATGTATAAATTATTATAGCTGTAATTAGAGACTCAAAACAGGTAAACACCCCCTTTTCTTAGAATATACTTTAAATCTTTTAAACTCATTTTCATCATTAGAATATTTTTTAAATTGCATATGTAGTTCAGACATTGATGTCAGGATATCAAAGTATGAATGATGGCTGGCACACTTTATTTAAAACTTATGTTTAAAGAGTTTATGCTTAATTTCAAATTTATTTTTCATTTAATGATGGCATGTTTGGCTTTGTCAAGATGTTCTGATAGGTCCTGACTTGATCTTTCTTGTGTTTAATTTGATGAAAAAGAACAAAAAGCACAGCTAAAATTAATCATAATAGCAATTTCCCTGCCTCATTTTCTACTCTCAATTGTGTCCACTTGCATTTGTTGGTAAGATTCTGAAAAACAGGGGCCACATCTGCAATATTTCAGAGAAAAGCCCTTCAGTGTGATAATAAAGGCTGTTGGGTGCCCACATTAGTCTAAATATTAGATGCATTGATGACCTATTTTGAAATAAAATAAAAATTATGAGCAACCAGATTTGGAGTCTTAGCATTAAAGTGTATTTTTTTCTGCAAAATAAATTCTGTATTTGGTTGAAAGAAAATAAACCAGAATCTTGGAAGAATTACAAACTTAGTAAGAAATGACAAGAAACAAGAAAATTTGCAAGTTTATAAGACAGGGAAGTTTTCTTTATATGAAGTCCTCTTGCTATGTTTGCACTGGAGTAATCAACTAGATAACTGTCCTTAGGTTGTAAGTATTCATGCAAATATTTTTGAATAGAAATATTAACTTTCCATACTCCTGACATTATCTAAATTTATAAATAAAAAATAAAATAGGAAAAAAATGTTTCTATCAGAAATGGGCATTTTGTTTCTTATACTTTCTTATACAAGTTCCCTGCCTATAAAATGTCATTTGAATGCAATTATTTCTCTAAAGTGGTGGTCCTTAAAATTTGGTGATTTCCATACACATTTAAGTATTTAATGAAATACGATGGATCCATTCCCATCAAAATGTCCATATAAATATATGTACAGACTACCTGAAATCCATCCATGAAATTTCCAAGTCCACAACCCTAGACCTGTAAAGTCTTAGCAATTGGAAGCATCTCAGAGATACACTATTTTTCTGCCATAAATTAAGGAGTATCCATAAACAAAACCTATCGATACATAGGAGGAGGAAGGTGGCTTCCCAGTTCTACTCAGAGTTAGGTTTCTCTAGCAACCATTGTGCAGGCTAGTCTGACCCCCTGCTTCTGACACAAGCGCTTCCCTCAAGGTTGCTGTAAACACCTGGAGAAGAAGAGGGAAGGTGGGGGGATTGTAAGACCTGAACGTTACTTGATGTAAGAAGAAAGAAATCCTTCTCCTATAACTTCTAATCAACAACTGATATTCTGGCTTATAACTATTCATGTGTGCGTGTGTACGTACAAACTGAATGTAATAGAATTTATAAGGCCAACGACTTAAATTATTAGTTAAATTAACATTCCCTATACATTCACTGCAAGAGAGCCATGATATAGTATTCATTTTTATCAATTATGTAGATTTGGGGGGAAATTTCATGGATAATTCATGTTTTTATATTTTAATCCCAATATTGATTCATAGGCATACTACAAGTATAATAAATTAAAATAACCAAAATAAAGAATTAACTTATTTTGTGAGGAAATAAGTATGCAATATTTTTAAATATCTCCTAAAATGGTGATTTTGCAAATTTGCTACCTATTGCTGCCTATTAAAAACATCTGAGAATTTAAAAAATCACAGTGACCTGGTAAATAGTATAAAAATTAAATAAGAATGTCTTGCAATGACACCCAGGCACTGGTATTTTTTTTCATCAGTAAATATTTAGGGCCTGTATCTGTTTACAACAGAAATGGCTCCATCTTCTTTATTGAATACATTTAATATGTAACATTGTATAAATGGAAGATGTACAATGTGTTAATTTGATATTTAGCACTGGTATCACATTACATAATTATACTTTCTTTTTAATGGTTGGGAAAATTAAGTTTTAGTCACCCAGAAAGTCTGATGATTGTAGTACGAGGCTGTTGTCCTGGGTCATTATACAGTATGTTAGGTCCCTATGGCTTATTTACTACTTGATGCAAGTTTGTGCCCTTAGGGCACAAAATCTAACTTATCTCCCCCTCCCACACCCCTGGTAACCACCATTCTACATTCTGTTTTTTATCACTTTGACTATTTTAGATTTCATATATTAGTGATATCATACAGTACTATCATTCTCTGACTTACCTCACTTAGCCTAATGTGCTCAAGGTCTATTCATGTTATTGCAAAAGGCAGGGATAGTGTAGGAAGTGGAGAAGCCAAAGAACTTATATCTACGACCCACGAACATGAGCTAAGGGGCAGTGATGCTGGTGGGAAAGGGGTGCAGGACAGAAAAGAATAAAGAGGAGAAAAAAATGACACAACTGTAATAGCATAATCAATAAAATACACTTTAAAAAACTAAAATAAAAAAGAAAAAGAAAAGAAAAAATTGACAAAAGAAAAAGAAAAAGAAACTTCTCATGGATGAATAATATTGCATCACATCTTTTTGGTCCACTCATCTGTTAATGGGCATTTAGGTTGTTTCAATGTCTTGACTGTTATGAATAGTGCTGTAATTAACATGAGAGTCCATATACCTTTTCAAAATCCTGTTTTCATTTTCTTTGAGTCTATGCTTAGAAGTGGAATTGCTGGATGATATGGTAGATTTATTTTTAGTTTTTGAGAAATCTTTATATTGTTTTTCATAGTGGTTGAACCAATTTACATTCCCACTAACAATCTATATGTGTTTCCTTTTGACTACATCTTCAACAGCACCTATTTTCTGTTGTCCTCTTAATGATAGTCATTCTAACAGGTATGAAGTGACATCTCTGTATGGTTTTTATTTACCTTTTCTGATGATTAGTAATGTTGAGTATATTTTCATGTGTCTGTGGACCATCGGTATGTTCTCTTTGGAAAAATGTCTATTTAGTTCTTCTGCCCATTTTTAATTGGATTGTTTGTTTTCTTGCTATTGGCTTATATGAGTTCTTTATATATTTTGTATCAATCTTTTATCAGATATATGGTTTATAAATATTTTCTCCATTCAATAAGTTACTTTCATTTAATTAACTGTTTCTTTTGCTGTGCAGAAGCTTTCAAGTTTGATGTAATCCCTATTTGTTGATTTTTGCTTTTGTAGTTTGGCATCAGTAATTTCTAAAGATTCTCTGGTTATTTCAATGTGCAACAAAATTTGGAACTACAGTCCTAAATCATCTCAACTTAAACCGTCCTAGGACTAGCAGCATTGGAATCACCTGGGAGCTTGCTAAAAAAGCAGAGACATGGGCCCTACCCTAGACCTATTAAGTCAGAGTCTATAGTAATAGATATAATAATAATATCTGCATATAGATATAAATAATCAGGTAATTAATATGCATGCTGAAGTTTAAAAAACAGGCCGAAATATGAAAGATCAGTTAACCAAAATTCCTAAGTGGAAAAATATATACAGAAAATAGTTTCAGCAAAAGTACTGGCATCAGAAGTTTCTGTAATAGTAATCCTAAGGAGAAAAGAAAAATATTTTTTCACTAACCTTTACCCTAAGCTAATATTCTGATTTTATAAATCCAACATCAGGTACTTTATTTGCAAGATTAATTATTCTAACTTCTTTTCAATAAGACATCTTGCATTTGCCCAAGACTCAATTAGCATTTTTGACCTTAAAATGTCAGTTTTGTTATAGATCTGTATTGTGAAAATTAATGTCTGCAAGTCTTTTCAATGCAGTAATAAGAATTTTATAACAATGTGGAGTTTTTTGCTATTATGTGAATAAATTACTGCTTTTGCATTGATGTAAGTATCCTTTTCTCAGGTTTTATTACATCTAAACTAGATGTCTTATATTGCATATTGTGGCTTTCCAAAATAAATTTTAAATACATGCCAATTCCATACAAATCAGTTATTTCCTACTATTCAATCATTTTTAGCTTTGTAATATTTTATGCTTTCCTACTATGTATAAAAATATTTTTACAGGGAAGTTTTCACAAAGTCTATACAATTAATACCATATAAGTTTTAAGTTTATCTTAAAACTTAGGCTTATATAAAGCAAATATTAACATATCTAAAGGGAGAAATAGACAGAAATATAATAATAGTAGAGCATTAAAATACCCTATTTTCATCAATGAATAGGTCTTCCAGACAGAAAATCAGTAAGAAAACATTGCACTTAAACAACATGTTTTATCAGGTAGATTTAACAGACATTTACAGACATTCCACCAGAAAACTGTAGAATACATAGTCTTCTCACGTGCACATGGAACTTTTTCTAGGGTATATCATATGCTAAGTCACAAAACAAGTCTTGATAAATAAAATAAAATAAAAATCATATCAAGCATCTTTCCCAAACACAATATGAAACTCAAAATCAATTATAAGAAAACTGAAAATTTCACAAATATGTGAAGAATAAAAAACTTGCTACTAAACAACCAAAGGGTCACAGAGGAAATCAAAAGAGAAATTTAAAAATAACTTGAGACAAATGAAAATGAAAATGCAACATACCAAAATTTTGGGATGCACAAAAGCAGTTCCAAGAGGATAATTCAGAGCAATAAATGCCTGTATTAAGAAACAAAACAGATCTCAAATAAACAAAATAATTTTACACATTAAGGAACTAGAAAAAGAGCAAACTAAATCCAAAGTTAATAGAAAAAAGGAAATTACAAAAAGAGAAAAATAAATAAAGTAGAGACTAAAAAGATAATAGAAAAGCTCAATAAAACTGAGCTATTTTTAAGATAAACAAAACAGAGAAAACTTTAGCCAGGCTCACCAAAAAAAAGAAGAGAGAAGACTCAAATAAGTAAAATCAGATATAAAAGAGGAGATGCTACAACTAATATGACAGACATACAAAAGATCATAAGAAATAAAAAGGTTCATATGAACAATTATAAGGCAACAAATTGAACAATCTAAAATAAATAAATTTTTAAAACATAGAAACTAGAAAGTATGAATCATGAAGAGAATCTTTGAACAGACCAATTATAGGTGAGAACACTGAATCAGTAACCAAATAACTCCTAACAAACAAATGTCCAATACCAGATGGTTTCACAGGTGATTTCTACCAAATATTAAAGAAGAATTAATACCAGATCTCCTTAAACTTTTCAAAAAAAAAAAAAAGAGGGAGAGAGAGAGAAGATCAGGGAACACTTCTAAACTCATTTTATGAGGCTAACATTGCTGTGATACCAAACCAGAAAAGAACTCTATAAAAAAAAGAAAATTAAAGGCCAATACCTGTGATGAATATAGAAAAAGAAAGAGAAAATACACTTAGGTTGGAAAACCAACAACAACAAAAAAAATCAGCATGCTAACTGCAACAGTAGGTAAAAGAACAGAGTACTATCAAACAGGGAAGAGGGAATAAATTTCCCTACCAATGGCTGAATAAAAGATGTATAACCCCTCTGTTTGAAGTAGATGGGGAGAGAATACACCAATAATGAACTATTCGAAAGGGAAACTAAGAAAATCATCCAATTCACAATTGCTTCAAAAAAGAATAAAATACCCATGAATACATTGAAACAAGAATACAAGAGGCTTGTACTCAAAATTATAAGACACTGAAGAAAGAAATTGAAGAACATACAAATAAGTGGAAGTGTATACTGTGTTCATGGATAGGAAGAATCAACATTATCAAAATGTCCATACTACCCAAAGGAATCTATAGATTCAGTGCAATTCTTATCAAGATACCAATGGCATTTTTCCCCAGAAATATTCCAGAAATTTGTATGAAACCACAAAAGGCCCCGAATAGCAACAGTAATCTTGAGAAAGAAGAGTAAAGTGGGAGGAATCGGTACCTGATATCAAACTATGCAGCAAGGCTATAGTAATTAAAACAGCATTATACTGGCATAAACACCAACACCAAAAAAACCAGAAAAACCCAGTTAAAAAATGTGCGAAGGACATGAAGAACCACTCTCCAAAAAGGACATGCAGATGGACTAGTCACAGTAGACATGTGAAAAGATACTCAATATCACTCATCATCAGAGAAAAGCAAATTAAAACCACAATGAGACACCATGTCACACCTGTCAGAATGTCTGTCATCAATGAATCAACAAACAAGTATGAGCAAGGATGGCTACCATCAATAAATCGAAAAAACAAGTGCAGGCAAGGCTGTGGATAAAGGGGAACACTTGCACACACTGTTGGTGGAAATGCAGACTGATTGAAACACTGTGGAAAGCAGTATGGAGATACCTCAAAAAATTAAAAATGGATCTGCTGTTTGACCCAGTGATCTCACTTCCAGGAATATATCCAAAAGAACCCAAAACACTAATTCAAAAGAACATGAGCACCCCTATGTTCATTGCAGCACTAGTCACAATTGCCAAGATACGGAAGCAGTCTGAGTGTGCATCAGTAGATGAGTGGATAAAACAACTATGGGACATTTACACAATGGAATAGTACTCTGCCATAAAAAAGAAGAAAATTTTACACTTTGGAACAGCGTGGATGGACCTGGGGAAGATTATGCTGAGTAAAATCAGCCAGTCAGAAAAAGAGAAATACCATATGATTTCACTCATATGTGGAATCTGATGAACAAACTGAACTAACAAGCAAAATAGAGAAGGACTCATAAATGGAGAGAAGAATGACACCTATGGGAGGGGGGAGGTTATCATGTGGAAAGATTGGGCAAAGGAAAAAGGACTCATGTACATGGACAACAATGGAGTAAATGTGGAGGGGGTGCGGGTTATAAGGGGGTTAAACGGTAATGCAAAAAAAAACAACAATAAAAATACACAATGAAAAAAATAAAATCTTCATGAGAGAAAGCAAATTAAAAATCAGATATATAGATCAATGGAACAGTATAGAGAGCCCTGAAATAAACCCACACCTTTATATTCAATTAATATTTGACAAAGGAGGCAAAAACATAAAATGTCTATTCAACAAAGTATGTTGGGAATATTGGGCAGACATGTGCAAAAAAAAGAAATTAGACTACCTTCTTATGCCATACACAGGAATAAACTCAAAATCTATTAAAGACATAAAAGCTACACATGAAACCCTAAAAACCCTAGAAGAAAACATATGCAGTAAAATCTTGGACATTTCCTCTCTTTTTTTGGTCACTATAGATACTCTTTTTTAGTTTGACAGAATCTTTATCGTATGTTTTTCATTTCCATTTAGTCCCTGTATACACCCCTCCCCCAGGCAGTCACCACACTGTTGTCCATGTCCATGAGTCCTTTTTCATTTTTTCTCAGTCCCTCCCCCCTAACCTCCCCCACCCACTAGCTGTCATCTAATCTCCATCTATGCGTCTGTCTCTGTTTTGCTTGTTAGTTCAGTTTGTTCAGTAGATTCCACATGAATGAAATCATATGTATTTGTCTTTCTCTGACTGGCTTACTCCACTTAGCATAATGTTCTCCAGGTCCATCCATGCTGTCACAAAGGGTAAAATTTTCTTCTTTTTTATGGCTGAGTAGTATTCCATTGTCTAAATGTCCCATAGTTGTTTTATCCCAGTCACCTACTGATGGACTCGTGGGCTGCTTCCATAACTTAGTGATTGCAAATAATGCTGCAATGAACATAGAAGTGCTTATGTTCTTTTGAATTAGTGTTTTGGCTTCCTTCAGATATATTCTCATAGTGGGATCACTGTGTCAAAAGTCAGACCCATTTTTAATGATTTGAGGTCTCTCCATACTGCTTTCCACAGTGGCTGCACCAATCCGCATTCCCACCAACAGAGCAAAAGGGTTCCCCTTTCTCCATATCCTTACCAGCACTTGTTTGTTGATTTATTGATTGTAGCCATTCTGACAGGTTTGAGATGATACCTCATTGTGGTTTTAATTTGCATTTCTCTGATGATTAGTGATATTGAGCATCTTTTCATATGTCTGTTGGTCATTTGTATGCCCACGTTGGAGAAGTGTATATTCAGGTCCTTTGCCCCTTTTTTGATTTGGCTGTTTGCTTTTTTGTGTGTGTTGAGTTTTGCACCTTACAAATTCTGGATATAAACCCCTTATCAGATGTATCAGTGAATATGTTCTACCATTCTCTGGGTTGTCTTTTTATGTTATTGATGATTGCCTTTGCTCTGCAAAAGTTTTTAGTCTGATGTAGTCCTATTTGTTTTTTTTTCTTTTATTTCCGTTTCCCAGGGAGATATATCTGATAAAATAGTGCTCTGAGGAATGTCTGAGATTTTGCTGCCTATGTTTTCTTCTAGGATTTTTATGGTTTTTGGTCTACATTTAAGTCTTTGATCCATTTTGAATTTATCCTTGTGTGTGGGTTAAGAAGTGGTCTAGTTTCATTTATCTGCATATATCTACCCAATTTTCCCAATACCATTTATTCAATAAACTATCTTTAGCCCACTGTATGTGCTTGATCCCTCTGTCAAATATCAACTATAGAGGTGTGGGCCTATTTCTGGGCTATTCTGTTCCATTAATCTATGTGTCTGTTTTTATGCCAGCACCAGGCTGTTTTGATTACTATGGCTTTGTAGTATAGTTTGATATTAGGTATCTTGGTTCTTCCAACTTAGTTCTTTCAAAGGATTGCTGTTGCTATGCAGAGCCTTTTGTGGTTCCATATAAATTTTTAAAATATTTGTTCTAGTTTGGTGAAATATGTCATTAGAATCTTGATAGGAAGTGCATTGAATCTATAGATTGCTTTGGGTAATACAGAAATTTTAATGATGTTAATTCTTCCTCACCATGAACACAGTATGCATTTCTACTTATTTGTATCTTCTTCAGTTTCTTTCTTTGGTGTCTTATAATTTTCTGAGTACAGGTCTTTTATATCCTTGGTTAGGTTTATTCCTTGGTATTTTGTTCTTTTCAAAACAATTCTGAATGGGATTATTTTCTTAATTTTCCTTTCTGTTAGTTCATTATTGGCATATAAAAATACAACTGATTTCTGGATATTAATTTTGTGTCCTGATACTTTGCTGAATTCATTTATCAGAACTAGGAGTTTCTTGGCAGAATCTTTGGGATTCTCTATGTACAGTATCATGTCATCTGCTAATAAGACAGTTTTACTTCTTCCTTTCCAGTTTGGATACTGTTTATTTATTCTCTTTGTCTGATTTCTCTGCCTAGGATTTCTAGTACTCTGTTGAATAAGAGTGGTAAAAGCAGACACCCCTGTCTTGTCCCAGATCTTGAGGAGAATGCTTGTAGTTTTTGCCCATTGAGTATGATGCTGGCAGTGGGTTTGTCATATATGGCGTATATTATCTTTTATAGATGTTGCCTCTTTTCTCACTTTGCTGAGAGTTTTCATCATAAATGGGTGCTGGATTTTATCAAAAGCTTTTTCTGAATCCGTTGATATGATTATGTGGTTTTCATCCTTCCTTTTGTTTATGTGGTGAATCACATTTATTGATTTGCAAATGTTGTACCAACCTTGCATTCCCAAATATATCCCACTTGATCATGGTGTATGATCTTTTTGATGTATGCTCTATTTGGTTTGCTAATATTTTTTTTGAGGATTTTAACATCTATATTCATCAGGGATATTGGCCTATAATTTTCTTTGTACTATATTTATCTGTTTTTGGGATTAGGATATGCTGGCCTCATAAAATGACTTTGGGAGAGTTCCCTCCTCTTGAATTTTTAAAACATTTTGAGAAGAAGAAGTCTTAGCTCTTCTCAGAATGTTTGCTAAAATTCACCTGTGAAGCCATATGGTCCAGGGCTTTTGTTTGTTGGGAGTTTTTTGATTACTGCTTCAATTTCATCAGGTATAATCTGTCTATTCAGATTCTCTGGTTCTTCCTGATTTATTATGGATAATTGTATGTTTTGAGGAATTTATCCAATTCATTCAGGTTATCCAGTGTGTTGGCATATAATTGTTCATGATATTTTCTTACAATCCTTTGTATTTCTTTGATGTCAGCTACTATTCCTCCTCTTTCCTTTCTGATTTTATTTATTTTGGCCCTTTCTCTTTTCTCCTTGATGAGTGTGGTTAGACATTTGTCACTGTTGTTTATCTTCTCAAAGAACCAGCTCTTGGATTCATTGAAATTTTGTTACATTTTTTAAGGCTCTATTTCATTTGTTTCTGATCTAATTTTTATTATTTCCTTCCTTGTACTTACTTTTGGCTTTGTTTCTTGTTCTTTTTCACATTCCTTTAAGTGTGAATTTAGATAGTTTATTTGAGCTTTTTCTTGTTTTGTTTTGTTTTGAGATAGGTCTGTAATGTTATGAATTTCCCTCTTAGGATTGCCTTCCCTGTGTCCCACAGATTTTGGGTTGTTGTGTCCTCCTTTAATTTGTTTCAATGTATTTTTAATTTCTTCCTTGATCTTATTGTTGATGCATTCATTGTTCAATAACATATTATTTAGCTTCCATATCTTTGAGTGTTTCTCCATGTTCTTCATGTGAAGACTGATTTCTAGTTTTATAGCCTTGTAGTCAGAGAAGATGCTTGATATGATTTCCCTCTACTTAAATTTACTAACACTTGTTTTTTTGTCCTAACATATGGCCTATCCTAGAAAATGTTCCATATGCACTTGAAAAGTATGTATATTATGCTACTTTGGGGTGAAATGCTCTGAAGGTATCAATTAAACCCACTTGATCTACTGTATCATTTAAGGATGCTGTCTCCTTGTTGATTTTCTGCCTGGAAGATCTATCCATTGAAGTCAATGGGATGTTAAAATCCCCAACTATGACTGTATTTCTGTCAGTCTCTCCCTTTATGTCCACCAAGATTTGCTTTACATTTTTAAGTGCTCCTATGTTGGGTGCACAAAGGTATACTCTTGTTTGATTGTTCCCCTTAGCATTATGTGGTATCCTTCTTTGTCTCTTACTATAGCCTAGGTTTTAAAGTCTATTTTGTTAGATATAAGTACTGCTACTCCAGCTTTTTTTTTCCATTTGCATGAAATATCTTTATCCAACCCTTTACTTTTAGCCTGTGTATATCTTTCGATCTGAGATGGGTCTCTTGGAGGCAGCATATATATGGGTCTTGTTTTCTTAACCATTCAGCTACTCTCTGTCTTTTGGTTGAAGCATTTCAGTTATTTACATTTAAGGTGATTATTGATAGATACCTATGTAGTACCATTTTATTGTTAGACTGTTTTCCTCTGTTTTTGTGTGTGTGTGTTTTTTGTCCTTTCTCTTTTTCTTCTTCTTCTTTTAATGTAAGCCCTTTAGTATTTGTTGCAATACTGGTTTGGTGTTAACAAACTCCTTTAGCTTTTTCTTGTCAAGGAAGCTCCTTATTTCTCCTTTGATTTGAAATGATAGCATTGTTGAGTAAAGTGGCCTTGGCTGAAGTTTCTGGCTTTTCATCACCTAGAATATTTCATGCTACTCTATTCTAGCCTGAAATGTTTCTGTTGAGTAATCAGATGCCAGTCTAATTGGTACTCCCTTGTAGGTAACTTCCTGCTTTCCTCTTCAAGCTTTTAGAATTTTCAGATTGTCTTTAAGCTTAGCCATTTAAATATGATGTGTCTTGGCATAGGCCTCTTTGGGTCCATCATGTTTGGGATTGTTTGAGATTCTTGGACTTGTGTGACTTCTTCTTTCATCAGATCAGGGAAGTTTTTGGTCATTGTGTCTTCAAATAGGTTCTTGATCCTTTGCTCACTGTCTTCTCCTTCTGATATTCCTATGATGTGAATGTTATTATGCTTCATGTTGTCCAAAATGTTTCTTAAGCGCTCCTTGATTTCTAAATTCTTTTTTCTTTTTGCTGTTCTGCCTGGGTGTGTTTTTTATTTTATCTTCCAAAACACTGATTCTGTCCTCTGCTTCATCTAACCTATTGTTTATTCTTTCCAGTGTATTATTTATTTGAGATATTGCATTCTTTATTTCTGAGTGGTCTTTTTTATGGTTTCTATGTGTGTTTTCATGCTGTTGAGTATCCTTATAATTATTACTCTATACTCTTGATATGAAAAATTGCTTTCCTCCATTTCATCTAATTCTTCTGGAAAATTCTCTTGTTCTTTCATTGGGGGTCTGTTTCTTTCTCTTCCCATTTTGGCTGCTTATATTTTCTACCTTAGTTGTTAAACTAATCAGTCATTAAGCAGAGAGGTGTTTAATCTAATCAAGCTGTGATCAGCAGCCTGGCTTAAGCACCACAGGGCGGACCAGAGTAATTCCTGTGGGTGGGGTTGTGCTTCCCCTCAGGTCGATGCCACTTTGAGTGGTGTGCCCTGCCTGAGAGTAATGGCTCCTGCAGTACTGGGAATGACTCAGCACAGGGATTCTGGTGGCTGTTCCTTCAGTTTTCTGCCCAGAGACACCAACCCCAGACTCCCCTCAAGCCTTCCTAGTCCACTGTGCCCTCCCTTTGCCAGCACCCAGGGTAAGTGGTTACAAAGGAAATTTTGTTTTCTGGCCCTTGAAGACGTTCTCTGTGTCTCCAGCCATCTTTCCCTGACAGACAGAAAACCTGCTGCTTTTTACTGCTGATGTTACTTGGGTTCCTTTCTAGCTCTGGTGCTATAGGCTGGGGAGTCCAGTTTGTGGTTTAGACCCCATACTTCTCAGAGGGACCTCTGGCCACTGAAATATCCCCCTGACACATCAGCTGCTGCTCATGGGAGCCCAGCCAACCCTCTCATGTCTCCTCTGCACTCCCTACCAATCACATTGTGGTGAAGTGGTTTCTTCTGTCTATCCGTGGTTATAAGGTTTTTTCTTAAGCTAATGTTCAGTTGGTTATTCTGGTTGTTTTCTCTACATTTTAGTTGTAATTTCAGATTGGTCCTGGGAGGAGGTTAGGGTAACTTCCACTTACTCCTCCACCATCTTGGATCCTTAATCTTTTACATTTGTCATAGCAAAATTTTTTCTGATATATCTCCTCAGTCAAGGGAAGCAGAGAAAAAGATAAACAAATGGGACTACATCAAACTAAAAAGTTTTTGCACATCAAAGGATATCATCAACAAAATTAAAAGATAACGCACTCAATGGGAGAACATGTTCACTGATGCATCCAATAAGGGTTTAATATCCAAAATTTATACAAAACTTACAAAACTGAACACCAAAAATACCTCCCAAAAAACCCAATTAAAAAATGGGCAAAGGACCTGAGTAAGCAAATGGAGAGAGAGAGAGTTCAGAGAGATTAGATACCAGTTTTTTTAAATATGAGAAAAGGATATCATGTTGAGGGAAAAGAAAGAAGCTTGGTGTGGCTATAATATACAGTGAGAGGAGGTGAGGACAGGAAGTGGGACAGAAGGTTAGGTAGGATCGTTTTGAGACTTATACATCACATCAAGGAGATAGACCATTTTTCCTGGGCATATGGAATCATCAGAGATTGTGACATGTAAGCAACATCAAAGAGAGTGTTATTTTTAGGAAAGGTACTAGATTTTTAAGTAGAAAGTGGAACAGGTTGAGGAAAAAATATTTCCATGTAGGAGTTTATTACAACAGTCTGCATATCAGCATATAATGACATAAAGTACAATAGACCCTTAATAAAAGGAATGGGAAGGAAGGAACACATTAAAACAACATTTTGGGTAATAAAATCTACAGGACTTAATGACTAGGAGAATATGAAAGGTAAAGGTCTTGAGATAGGCAACAAAGTATGGTAGTGGCTTTTCCTTGGGGTAATATCCTCATGAAAAGCCTAGGAGAGTTTAATTCTTTGTGGAAGGCCTTATCCTTACTTTAAGGAGACAATGGTAAATACTAATCCAGAGCTCACATAAAAGCATGGTCTAGCCAACAAAAGTCAGACTCATTAGTGAACAGAAATGGTGATTGATGCTGAATGGCTCATATTGCTCAGAATGATGAAAAAGACCTGAGCTTTAAGGTCCCATAGACCAGCGATTTTCAATTGGTGTACCACAAGAATTTTTAAAACATGCAATATCTAACAATTTAGCCAGGGGCACTGACCTCTTTTCCCTTAGATTGTCAAATAAAAAATCAGCCAACATAACAATAGCTGTCAGGAGTGAATGAATCAAAATTATACCTATTTTTTTGTCAGATCATCAGAAAATATATTTTTTGGTGAGCTGTACAATTTTAGTAATCAGTTTATGTGAGCCACGAGGTATAAAAGGTTGCAAATCACGGCTGTAGAGCATCAATTTTTGAAGAACACATGGAAGAAAATGATTCTGTAGACAACACTGAGAAACTGATAGTGGAAAGAGTCATTTCACAAGTAAATTTTTATAGGAGAATGAAGAGGAAACAATTGCCAGGGAAGGTCTGTTTCTGTTTATTTTTCCCAAATATGATACATGAATAATTTGTGAGTTCTATTCCTTTTTGAAGGGCCTAATAATTAGATAAAACCAATACAAAAGCCTAGATATGATAACAAAAATTTTTAGTGACTAACTCACTGCTGCTTAACTTGGATTTAATCAATATTACAGAACAGTTAGAGTGAAGCTGTTAGGCAAGAAACCTGGTACCAGGCTACCCAGTCATAGCTTGGCTCTACGCATTTGGGCAGTGATTTGGGGTACGGTACTTCCCTCTCTATCTGATTCTCCATGTATTAAGTGGGTATCATTGTTCTCAACCTCCGCACAATTATCGTGTGGATTAAATGAGATGCTAAAGATCAAGTATTTAGAAAGAGCTGGCACAAAGCACATGCACTGAATACATGCAAGCTACCACTGCAAAGAAAATGTTTCTTTAGCTTGGCTAGGGTCCTACAAGGTTTTATCAGTCACACAATCCCAAATAAAACCAACAAAAAAAATAAAAGCAAAAAGAAATAGAAAGCATTTTCTGAGCAAGTCACTAAGTTTCTGGGTAAACCTTCCCAGAAACTTCCCAGAAAGAAACCTTGCTGAATAAGGTTTCTTTCTTTTTTAACCTTGCTTTAGGAAAGGCGATAACATTTAGGATGAAATTGTCAAGAGCAGGACCCAAATGGTGGGCCTGTGAGCGCCACTGTATTGACATAATTACAGAAACTGGAGGAAAGCATTTCATTCTCTCTTCTAAGGAAAAATGCAAAATAAGAGATGGTAAATAAGGGTGGCAGAGTTCCTATACTACTAACTCACTCTAGAACCTACTATATGAAGTTAGGAGACCCAACCCCATCAAACTGTATACATTAAAAACGTGTCGTTCTTTATATATCATACCTCAATAAAGCTGTTTAATTAAAAAAAAAAGAATATGAGGGATGCCTTTTCAAGCTATTTAGAACATTCTTCAATACATTGTAATTGAAAAATACTAAAAACTGCTGTTCTACTAAGTTAACAAAGTATTTTTAAAGTGGAACATTTTGCCCAATAGTTTTAAGCTCCCACTGATTATATAAAAATAAGTTTTTACACATATTGGTTTATCTATAATGCAAGGGTCCCTTTATCTATCTATCTATCTATCATCTATCTATCTATCTCTCTACCTACCTATCTATCTATTATCTGTCTCTCTACCTACCTATCTACCTACTTATCTATCTACCACCTGCCTCTATTTATTTATCTGGAGGTTGTGCACAGGTTCTGAGATGTTATGGGAATAAAAGTATGTGCACTTCAAAAATGTTATTTGTTTACCTCAAAATATTCTCTTTTAGACCAGTTTTAATGGGCTTGAAACACAGGTGTTTCCTTGATTAGGAATAATATGAATGAGTCAGAATTATAGGTCTGGTGAGACATATAACTGGAAAAGTATATTTTATTATTAAATCTTGATGTGCTCATTTTAGTTTGGTGATACTAGTTTAATTAAAAAAATGCAAAATCAAACACTCGGAGAACCATGCTGCAAAACAAAAAAAAATTTACATATTTGTCTCCTATCAACTACCTATATTTTGAGGTTCTTAAAATTCCTTGACACATACATTTGTGTATAAGAAAATAAGCACACCACTAATGCCTCTTTTAGAAAATTGAATGGTCAGATGAAATGTACTCTAGTAAATTCTCACATTTTTCTTAAATATTATTTAACTAATTATTAAAATTTTTAAGTTTAAGTGAAAATAAATCTCACTATGTAATTTACTTTATGTACTCTCTGACATGTATCACATCCTGCTTTTATTCCTTAATTAACTACATTGAACTTTTCTGTCCTTTTTTTGGTGATTATAATGTAAAACATTTTACCAATACAGTTTTATGATATAGTTCCTCTTTCTTGGTTTTGTGTTTTATAAGTTATTTGGATGTATGTTATATGGCTTTTGATAGCTTTTACTCTTATTTTGTCAATGGCTTCTCTGTATACATCTCATATTTGCAATCTTCTAAATGTGTATTTGTAACAGTCACGACTAATATGTTATCCGTTAAAATAATTTTTATTTTCTGCTTTATTTTCCAACTACTGTCTACCTCTGGTTGGTTAGGAATAGATGCTTCATTGGGAATAAATGTTATAGATTGTTAAACATCCAACAGCTTGATCCAAATACCTAATAAACTACTTTATCCATTTGATATGTATCTTAATTTAAAGGAATAAGCTCTTCTGTAGACTTTTTTCAAAAGTCATATTATTTAGAATTAGTATACGGGGTTAGGAAAAGGTAAGTTTATAGATGTGGGTATGGAAAGTTATACCATAATTCATAAATAGTAATACAAGAAGGAACTCTGTTTTGTGTACTCACAGCTGTAAGTCCCCTTTTGCCCACCCTGCACTTACCAGCATTTGGACCACAGTACAGCATCACGGACAGAGAATTAAACTGCAACTCAGGAGTACTTCCTTCTCCTGACTTCACTTGCTACACTTAAGTAATTTACTTTGCTTTTCTGGTTTTCTCATCTAGAAAGTGAGAGCCTTAACTGTTTCTGGAATATATTTTTGTCACAGTGCCTGCCACCTGAGAAGTGACCAATAAATAATTTTTGAATAAATTAGAATGTATTAAAAAGCTAGTGAGGGAAGGAGCCAGAATTTCAACCCATCCCTTAAAACCCTCCTTTCCTCTCTCTTCCTAGTCTCTGTCAGGGCAGCTACACCTGTATCTGATTTAAAACATTAAATTCTTTGTGAGTATACATTTTCAAGACTGTACTAACATACTTTTTCTAGGCAGCTATGATTCAGTAGAAAAAACTGGAATGAGAGTTTAATGACATAGGTTAATGTTCTGGTTTTACCGCTTACTTCTGTACACGTGCTTCGGTCTGTCTGTGTGTCTGTGTGCCTATGTGTGCCCATGTTTTGTAAAAACAGACAATGCATTATAAGCTTTTATAAAATCTAAGAATCTAAGTCTCCATAAATACTAGTTGTGATTACGGGTATGTTTTGCTATGCTCTCTTAAAAAAAAAAAAAGCCTTGATGGGAGGGAAGAGCAACATTTAAAAAATGGTTTTCTCTTTGGTTTTCTCTTTCCTTCCTTACTCCCCTGAAATGAAAGGCTTTTGATTGTGGAGTCATCTCCCAGGAAACCGTGACAAGATCAGAGTGAGGAGAGCTCAGAGAAAGGACTGAACCTAATTATGTGGAAAAAATTAGTCAGATGCAGAGGAGGGGACACCCTAGTAGACTAGCCCTCTTCAAAAACAGGCTGGAACTCCTTCACCAGCCACTTTAACTTTTCAATAGGCCTTAATATTTTCAATATAGTGGTGGAGGAGTAGGAAGGAGAGTGGACAAAGAGGATGAGAGAAAGATGGGGAGATTGTGAGAAATATCCTGTTAGTTCTCTAGTCACTCAGAAAAGAGTCAAATGAGATTGAATTCTTCAAAATCAGGGGCGCCATTTTATAAGCTTTGCTTTTTGTCTGGGCAGGAGGTCAGGATGCTCAGGCATAGACAGACGTCTGAGTGCTTGGAAATGTAACTCTAATTTCAATGCAGTCAATTAAACCACCATGGCTCACTGTCACAATAACAGTGACATTTCAGAGAGACACTTTTTAAAAGTTACCCCACCTGATTTAAGTATTTCAAATGGTCAATTTTGTGCCTCCCAAATTTCAAGGAAGGACCCCCCTTCTAAAAAAAAACAGATATTAAAAGATCATCTTCTGTTTCCACTTACTTTTCTTAGGGTGCTACTTAGCAAAATTTCATTATAGTTTAGAATAATATTGGGCTTCTCTTTGACCTGTTCTAGAAAAAAACAGAGTTCTTTGCTGAAAATCAAATCAGGACCAAAAATTACACATAATCATACCCTGCATTTGAAGAGTACCATGCTTTGAAGTTTATGGTTTACCCAGTGCTTTTATTACACATTATCTCTTTTGATACTGTCACCATTACATACAGAGGGAAAAGGCAGGTGTCATTTTATTTTACTGATATATGGAACGGAGAATTTAAAGATTTTAAAACTTGTTAGCTTCCTCAAACAGTATTAAACAAGTAACTACACAGAGTCACGAAGTTCAGCTATGTAAAAACTGAGCCTCTCGAGCTTTCAGACTTTAGATAAATTTATATATTAATCTGCCTCTTAAATATCATTAATGTCCTTGATATATGGAGGTTGGCCTGTGGCTTGCCAGTTTCTCCTAGCCAGCTTCACTGTTTGCACACTAATCCTCTTTAGTCTTCAGGCCATGGCCAGGATAGTCCTCAGAACACAAATTTAGTCATGTCTCTCCTTCCCCACAAAACTTCGCTCTCTGCCATTGTATCTCAAAGTGAACCCGCAATTCCCATTCTGACCTGCGAGGACCTCCAAGATGTAGCTTCAAGGACCTGGTTTTCACTTCCTCATACCAAGGTAGCCAGCCACATTTGCATCTTTCTAAAGGCACTCAAGTCACCAAGGGCACTCTGACCTTGGCCTTTTGTGCGGGACACTCTCCTTCCAGACACAAATGCACTTCGTGCTTCAAAATTTGCTCTTCCAATTTTGTATGACTGATTTAGGTCTCTGCTTATGTGCCACTCTTCAGAGAGGCCCTCTGTCTCTAAAGAATCCCCGCACACAAACTCACTTTCTATCACCTTACTTGCTCTACTCCCAGTACCTGGAATGGTGCCGAGCAAAAAAAAAAAAAAAGTCTCAAATATATGTTGAATGAACGAACGAATGAATACGAATCAATGTACAAACCCAGTTGAGAGGAAAGAGATCTAGCAAGGGTTAGCTTTGCCCATGGCAGCCTCTCCGTGTGAGAATATCAACAAGTGTGCTGGTGATAAGACTAACTACCTGCTTTGGGAAGCACTTTAATTCCAGAAAATCTCTAACCCTCTGGTTGTTTAGGTAATTTAAAATGGCACAAGTTAAAACTTCAGTTCTAGCAAAAAACGTGAAGGTGAGAATTTATACTTCAGAAGAAATTAGTTCATATACAGTAGTATTTATAACCCCAAAACACAATTTTTCAATATCCGTTCTTCAATCCACTAGCTTGAACTAAAATACTATCACCACAGTAGCCTAGACATATTGCTTTGCCACAGTGGGCACACATTTTATCCGGTAAAGATTTAATTCTAATGAATTTTTAGTTTCTTTCTTTCTTTAAGTTATTTATTTCTTTGATCCAGTTTGCCTCTACAGTTTAAATTGCAGGATCCTCCCCACATACATTTTGTTTAGAAGAACTCATGTTACCTGCTGGAGATAAATATGCAACCTACATCTCCCTTGAAATGGATTAATCTCATCATATTGATCATATGGAATATCTTCACAGGTGAATGTTTCAGGACAAAAGAACTTTAATTATTTCATCTGTTCAGCATGCTTGGAAACATAAAGACCCTTTTTTCCTACATACATGGGTTTTTCACTGGTTATGTAAAATAAAATGTTTCCAAAATGGTTCAAAAAGTGATCATTGTCCCTAGCCATAAACTGTGTTCTACCTGCATACAGAAAGGAAGGACAGGGTATACCTTGTTTAAAATACCAGTAATAAGAACTAAGAAAGAAAGAAACTTTAGAGTAGAAGGTTTCTCTGGCCACATTTTTAATGGTTAGACCCTGGTTTTCGTGTGTTATAGAATTTATTTTTTTATTTCCTCTGTATCAACCCAACAAATTTTAAATAACTACTAAGTTTTATTTTAGTGCTTTACAGCCTTGAGAAGGTTTTCATTAAAAAAAAAAAAGCATTGATTTCTCACAATCGCCCTGTAAGACAAGTGTTAATGTTTATATCTTCTTTCTTTTTATATCATCCAGCCTGAGGCTCAATGAATGGCACAATCAAGAGCCGAAGCAAGAACATTTGATTGTACAGTTCACCCTTTTTCTATTAAATCATGCTGTTTCTTTGATTTCTAAGACATAAAATTGTTCTGGTCATTTACCTAGCTACCCTCTCAAGCTTTCTGAGTTCAGGGCAATACTGAATGACTCTTCCTTATAATCACATATTATAATTGACCAATATTTCTAGCTACAAAATATATCTCAGCTCCACCTAACTGAAGTAATATAGATCTTGGGAGTTTTAATGCTTTGCTATCAGGAAAATAATTATAATTAATTAATAAGCAAACCCGCTTCTATATTTATTCCCTCTCTCTGTTTGGCATTAAGTTGGATCCACCTAGAAGTTCAGTTCCTAAACATGGATTGTCAGTAATCTCAGGACAATCCAAAATGTTATTTTCACAGAATATAAAGAAGGTTTTAGCTAGCCGCCTTCCAGGCTGTTGGCACTTTAAATGTGGCTAACATACATGGTATGTTTTGGATTTAAATACATTTTATTCCTTGATTCAGTCATTTGTAGAAATAAAAATTAATTGCAGAAAACTCAGGTATGGAACATTATTTCATAATGGCTATTAATGTTCACTTTCATACATGTAAATATTACTCATCTAAGGTCACCATGACAGAAGACCCCTAATGCTCACTGGCATCCAATTCTCTACCCCTTTTGAGCTCACTGAAGGATGAGACTTTCCACCATGTGACTATTTGAATAATGGTTTGTGAAAAGAAATGATGAAGTATTTAATTGCTGGTATGAAACCCCTCAGTGCACTCTCCCTTTGCTTCAGCAACTGAGGAGACATCAAGTTTCAGATAGTGTAGTTCCCAGGCAGAGAAGCTTCATCAGCCAGGGTCCCCGAGAGTAGAACACCCTGCCAACCCATGTGGGCCATATAAGTAAGAGTGAGAAAGGAAGCTTTTTGGGGTAAACTACTGAGATATGGGGTTGTTTTGCTACTTCCTATCCTAATTAAAAATCCTAAGGCTATAGTCAAAGGAGCATAAGAATTAGATGGATATCCAACTTAATAAATTTGTTTACTTGGGTAAGTCACTTAAATGTATTGAGTTTCATAGTCTTGCTTTCTAAAATAAAGCTGATAAAAAAAAACCTTTCTATCTACTTAAAGAAGTGACTATGAAAATCAAATTGCCTAGTGTAGGTTGAGTCACTCTGCAATTCATATTCATATATGTGCTGACATGTTTTTGATTACTTTGAAGTTGTGATTTTCTGATTGTGAAATTTCTCTTGCCAATCTCCTATGTTCTATCTCCCCTGGAGAACGTAGACAGGAAGACCAGAGTTAGATTGGGAGTATGAGTAGGATGCCATTTTTTTGTTTGTTGTTTTAATCCATTATTATAATCATACTATGGCTCTGGTAATTAAAATCCAGATTTACTAGAATCAGGTATTCCAAACTTAGGTTAAATTCCGTGACAGTCAGCAGCTTCAAAGTTGTCTATATGTTTTTTTCTCTTTACCTAGCTTTGAACACCAGTGAACCAAAGCGCATATATATATATATATATATATATATATATATATATATATATATAAAATTTTTCCAGCACAGTGTGGAGTACAAAGTAAACTATATGTGAAGGGAGCATTGAATCATTTTCTATTGTTCCTTGGATTCTTAAACCCGACTGCACAGTACAACAGAGCAAAAAGACCACTGAAACAAATACGTACTGATTGCATATCTTTTTTACTGATTGAATCAGCACAACTGAGCCGAGAAATGGGCACGAAATTAACTTTCCACACTTTGAGCTATGTCATTGGACCATGTTTTGTCTTTCTAACATAGGAGATAATGGGAATAGCATGTGACTCTTCAAGATCTCATCCAATAGTCTCTCCATTGAAAAAAACACAGATAGCACCATCACTGGAGAGAGAGAGAGAGAATCTAGATAGTGCTTAAAAGTAGGCTTTCTAAAGCCGGGCTGAACCCCAGCTCCAAAACTCACTTTACCTTGAACATGAAACTATTTTGTGCCTCCGATTTTTTATTTTGAAAGTGGGTATAATAACAGCACATAAGTCACACAGTTGTTCTGAAAATTAATAATATATGTAAAGTGTTTAGAATAAGACCCCAGACAGACTTAGTGAACACTATAAGAAAGACTTACTTATCCTCGTCTCCTTTTAATTGACTCCAAGCTATTCTAACCCAAGGCATTAGATGTTCTAAAAGCTGGGGAGAGCTTGTGGAAAGAGAGAGGAATGGGTTTTTGAGCAACTTTGACAAATACGTTAAAGCAATAAAAGATGAGTAAGGATGCCGTTACAAACACTTTATGATTTCATGATTGACTAGAGGTCTAAAGAACTTTTTAATCGTTTGGAAACGGGTTTGTGTTTCTTTCCAAAGAATGCCCTGTTTAAGTGAGTCAGTTATGGTTTATCTCTAAACTAAAATCTAATTTTCCACAAAATCATCTCTTTCCTCATTTCTTATAGAAGTCTGTGTGTGTTCCTGGTCACTCAAATGTGAGGCCTTAGTGTCATTCTTTGATTTGGGCTCTGTCCCACTTTTAAACCCAACCAGTGGCCAAAACTGGTCAAAGATTCTTACTGTAGCCTTTCGCTCCCCCTTTTCTTGCTGTTTCACTCAGCAAGAAACTCAGGCCTTCGTCCCTGCTCCGGGCTTTCTTTCCACCACACTCTCTGACACCCGTGAGCCTCACCACACCCCTGCTGAAGCAAATGGAAGGAATGGCTTTTTTTTTTTTCATCGAGGAAATAGATTTCAGAAAATAGACATTTGGGTTCACTTCTACCGTGAGAATTATTAACTTATTTAAGAAAGAAATTATTAAAGTAATCAAGTGGTAGTTTTATTCCTAATATGAGAAGCCATGTATGCATTTAAAAGAATAGCAATACCCCATGTGTATAATTGGGGGTTAAATGAGCACACACACATTTATAAAATGGGGCATTGCTTAGACACATATATTTAAGCTGTTTGTTTCTTCTTAGAATCTAAAGTGATCTTCACCAAGATATCCATGCTAGCATGAAAATAGAGGTTAGCAGTGAGTTCAGATCCAGTAAGGATTCCTGACTTTCTGATTACTATGCAAGAATTGAAGAAAACTTTGAAGTGAATATCATATTTTTACTTTGCACATTATTTTTATTTCTGACTTGTTGCGTAGTCTTTTTGAATTTTACAAAGCCTCCGTTGAGTGTGTATACACACACATGTACACATACACTTATGGAAAGAAAGCAAGTGGGAGGAATGTGCTTGTCAGCATCAATTTTGTATGCATAAAAATGCATGAGAGAAGGGACTGAAATGTAGGAGCAAAGAGACAGGAAATGTCAAGCTTGATAGGTTATGCTGAGGGAAAAATCTTACTCTAAAAATAAGTCCTACCATCTAACCTACTGGTGTTAATTTGACTCTATATTCAGCATGGATATTGTATCTATCAGTGATTAAATTAGATAGTTATTCTACTAAGCTAAGACTTCTATTGCTCAGTGGAGCTCAGCATTTCAAGTCCCTTAATGTGTGGTGGTCATTCATGCGAGTTTCTAAAGAACTCTTTGAATGTAACTGTATATCACACTCATTTATCCCTTACTCTTGCCCTAAGGTCTCCTGAGACTTAAAATATATGGCCACACTGGATCTGTGCTGCTTAGGTAGAATGTTGTTTTCTCCCTGAAAGGATGGCTCACAAAAATCATGTCACCCAAACATAGCACAGTACACCTCCGAACTGACTTTTGTTTCTCATCCTGATTTGCGGGTCAAACAGAAATGAGAGGTAAATGGAGTTCGTCTGCAGCAGGATTCCATTGGCCCTCAACCATTCCCTTCCTTCCCTCATGCATGAGAGCTGATTTGTCTGCAACAGGTGTCCTAATGGAGTACTCATCTTTGAATATCTGTTCACAACTAATTTTTCCCAGCGACACTCCCTCTGGTTCCATGTTCTTGATACTAAACCACACACCATCTCTGTTATTAACCCACTACAGGAATGGCATGCACAGTGTCATTCTCCTTTCCTGTGCCCATAGTACAGACAGATAATCACTAACTACAGTCTTTTCCACTTAACCCCGATATCTTTAGAATTATTATCATTGCACTCCAGGTAGTCTTGGGCAATCAATCAGCACTAAAACCTACTCACTACTCCTAGGTTACTCATTCTCATTGAGAATATGTGTATTGAAAAAAAGGAAGAGTTCAGGAGGCATAATGGAGGATCTCTATTTTTATGACTATTCTTTATTAAATTAACAAATTGGATACATATGTTTATTTATTATATGGGATTATCCTTATGACAGTCATTGACTTTTGTATGTGTTTCCTAAAAAATATTATGAATGAAAATGCTATATGGATGTTTGTTAATTTTATTAAAGAGACACCTATCTATGCTTTAGAATAAGCTACAGATACAAGTACAAGTTATATTATTTAATTTGCAGAAAAAGCTGTCTGAGAGGATGGGTTTAAGGTAATATTCTTTTCTTTATGCTCCCCAAACGCATTGTATTTAGCTTGATGATAATAACACTTGCCGCATTGTTTTGTAATTGCTTCCTTTCCTGTTTCACTGACCAACTCCATGGAAGCAGGAGCTCCTCACATCCCTTTACATCCTGAACACCCTGCAGAGAGCTTTTCCACATACTATTGGCATGACAGGTTATTATATGATAAATGGCTGATTGAATGAATAAGATATTTTATTTTTTTTAATGTGGTCTTGTAATTCTCTACTGTCATGAGATTAATTCTATTCTTAACACATCTAAAGCACTTTAATTCTCTTACCCTGAAGAACTTTGCACAACATTTTCAAATTTATATTTTTCCTTAAGCAAATTCCCTATTTTTTGCTTGTTGAAATATTAAATTAGCTGATCTAAGTGTTAGTTCTTTTAATGAGTCAATTTAATATTACTTATTATTTTAAATTGTAAAGTTAATACTTAAATACTATAACTATTAAAATCATATAAGTAATTCAGTTGGCTTAGGAAACTGTAAAAGTGTAATAGTCACACAAGAATGTTAATTTGCAAGTATCTTTGAAGGAGTTTAAAACATATTTTAAACAAATTAAGGCATCATTGGACCTTCTGAGAAACATCTAGAATTTGAATTTTTAAAATAAATTACATTTCCACTTCTCTTCACAATCCAAATACATTCTCATAGCAGGAAAAATCTGAAAAGTCAGAATTTTATAAAGGGTCAATTACTGTGTACTTATTATCAATAATAATAATAATAAATGTAAAATCACTTATAGTGTACCTTAAAGATGTGTATCTATTGACATTATCAAAGTAAAGATACTTTTTAAAGGTTTTCTTTATTTATTTTTAGATAGAGGGGAAAAGAGGGGCAAAAACACAAATGTGAGAGAGAAACATCAATGGGTTGACTCTCACATGCACCCCAACCAGGGACCAAACCCACAACCTAGGAATGTGCCCTGACCCAGGATTGAACTGCTGACCTTCCACCCAACGGGATAATGCGCAACCTACTGAACCACACTGGTCAGGGCAAAGTGAAGATTTTTAATTGCAGAAGATGCTGACGTGCATTGGATATATTTGAAGTTGTCCATTAAAACTTATTGGTTAATGGTATGGTGCTGGTTTTTTCAGGTTAACCTCATCCTTTCTGAGTCCTCAGCTTAAACTCACCACTTGGAATCTTATTCTGTGCTTTGAAATTGAGCTAGGACTGGCCCTTTTCACTTTCTCCTTTGGTGCCCAAATTTGTTAAGTTGTGATGGTTATGATTCATGAATCACAAGGAGATCTCTTTTGTGTATGAAGATCTGTCCAAGTCAGAGATCCAGTCTTTGAGGAAATAACTGACCTGGTATGGTAAGACAGAGTATGTTTTAAAACATACAAAATGTTCAAATATTTATTTTGGGTGGTAGGAGTCTGGAAATTTTAACCTTTTTTTCTTTTTGCTTGACAGTATTTTTCATATTTAATGAAATGAATATTTATGAATTATATAAGAAAAATAAAAATTAATAAAGTCTATGTAGATGAAGATGAAAACTTAGCACTAAAAATTTATAACAGTAACACTAAGAGCATTGTATATGTCCTATACTAGATGCTTAATCCAATTATTTCATATAATATACTGATGGAGTGCATATTATTTTTTAAAAAGTAGTATATACAAGTTGTTTCTTTATATCTGTGGGTTGCGGTAGTGGATTAATAATGAGAGGAAAAAACCCACACACATCATATAGAAAAACCCTGGGGTATGAGGGAACATTGAATCTTTAAGGATGAGGCTAGAGATTTAAAGGCGAGGCCATGGTCTATGGACCCTGTGATGAATGTTTGTCTTCATTATAAGAGCAATGAGATGTCATTGAAATATTGTAAGCAGAGGACTGATACCATTAGGTTTGCACTTTCGAAATATCATTCTGGCTACAGCATCGGAAATGAACAGAACGAAGAGAGGAATGGATGAAGAAGAGCCACAGCCCAGGTAGTATATGAGGATGGCTTTGGAAGAAATAGAAATGAGTCTGTGACTATGTTAGAGATGATATTCATAGAATATGGTATTGTGATGCTTTTGGAAATAAAGGAGGAGAAAATAAAAAGATCCCAAGTTCCCTCTCAGGATAAGTGGCTACATGGTGGTGACATTCACCACACTAGAACATTGGATGGGGATCGTAATTGGGAGCAAAGATTACAAATTACATCAGCTAAATTTAATCTGTGCTGCCTTTGGGATTCACAAGTGAAGGGGATATGTAGGAGGTTAGAGATCCATACCTTGGAAAAGTGTCTTGGATTAGAGATCAAATTTTTGAAGCTAATGGGTGTAGATCCTCTGACACAAATGAGGGTCAAACAAGGTAAGAGATTAAGCCTTACTTAAGTCCAACTCCACTGACACCTAAAATAGGTTTTGCAACATTAGTATGGGTTATTCAAATGAAGACACAGTGTCGTGAAACCCCATTGTAGTAGGTCCAGGAAAAAACATGGAGGCTGGTGTTACTAAAATACAAGGTGAGAAAAAGGAATTTAAATAAATGTGGATAAATAAATTAATCAGTTAAAGAGAACTTGTTCTCAAAGACAACTTACCTGGAAGTTGTAATGCCATTTTGCAGAAGTGGGACAATTGAAGGGTATTGGCTGAGAAGACACATGACCAGATTTGCATTTTACATAGAACACATTGACTGGAGCCTAGAGGATAAAGTTAAGAGCAAAAAGACTGGAATGAGAAAAACCTGATAAGTGTCTATTGAGTTTGCCTGGACTAAGTGCTGAGAGAAGGGGTATTTGAAATACAGAGAATTCAGATAGAAAACCACTTAGGAAACACAATACTAAATTGGAAGGAGGGTATGGAGAGTGAAAAGGAAAAGACCTTAGTGAGACTTTTCAGGTTTCCAGTTTTGATAACTAAGTTGGTTATACTACCATTGTGGAGCACATTTAGGGAGGAGTCCCCATGCTAGGCATGCTGATTTTGAGATGAATTTGGGCTGCTCAAGGGGACACGATTACCCAACAGTTTGATACATGAGTGTGAGAAAACTTAGGATGCGGTTTGGGCTGGGGAGGAATATTTGAGTCAGCATCACATAAGCAGCTGTCAAAAGTAGGAAAGTTAATGAACTGCATAATTAGCATAAACAAAGCTGTGGGTCCAAGACAGTTTGTAAGGGAACATGGATTTTAAGGGTTAGGCTGAGAAAGAAAAGGCCAAAATAAAAACGAGACAAAGCAAAGATATATGTTGAAGATAATCATGAGAAGCCAACATTTTCCGAAGTGTGAGGTTGACAGTGTCGGATACCAAAAAGAAGCATTGGATTTGAAGGCAGGATATGTCAGAAGGCTTGCATCTCTCTTATCTGTTTTGGATGTTTTCAAATTTATTGATGATGATGTTATTCCATTAAATTAATAGTAGGAATTTCGAGTATGCCATAATGGTGTAAAGACCCGCCACACCTTTCCCTCCTTCTGAATACAACTTAAAAAACAATAATCTGTGAAAAGAAAAAAATCAAAGCATACTCCCTGGATAATCTACAAGGTACATAAATTACGGAGCGGAGTCAGAATCTGGAGGCGCGACTGATAATGAGGCGATTTTCCCATTGTTTTTTCTGCTGCGGCTTGATGACAAAGGCAGGCACTAATCACCGAGTGCCAGCAAGGTGACTGAAACCTCAATAGAAACTCCACTTTCTACAGAGAGAAACCAGGAGACAGGCCCTGGTGAATGGAGAGTGTACAGAGAATGATTATGACTTGTTGAATTTCTTTATGGTTGTAAAGAGCACTTACCTGAGATTCAGGAGACCCGATTCTAATCCCCAATTCACTAATTCAGATCCGTTTGGTTTGATCTCTTTGAGCATTTTTGCTACCCTGTGAAAAGACAGCTGTCATGACACTTTTTAATTTCTCAGAACTGTGATAAATATCAAATATAGCGATATACTCAAGAGCACTTTAAAAGACCGTGAGTTTGTATTTAACTACAAATTAATACTATTACTCATATTTAAATTTCTGTTAGTTTATAATCTTTGACATTTTTACAGTATGGGTCCATATTCCAGACAGCAGCTGAACAGTGTCCAAATTTAGATAATTATCATGACTCAGCCTATCTCAGTGCATTTAATGTGATTGTTCTTTGATCAGCTGACATCATACTGCAAATGTAGTTTTTTTCTTGGTTCTGTCTATCCTTCATATGCAGTTGTGGATGTAGTGTCCTAGCCTTGGTCTGCCAGGTGTGTTATTTTAAACCCAGTGCCTCATGAGCAAGTAAAACCCATTTAGCAGTAATGGAAGTCTTCTTTCTATGGCCCGTGACTTCTTCACACCTTCCTTTTTCCATATAATTATAATTCTGAGAGATTTGTGAACCAACTTAATCACTTGGAACTCATTGTCATTTAGGCTGTTAGTACCTTTCACTATCATGACCTTTGAGTAGTGGTTTCTGAATCAGAGCTACTAAAATGAGAGTTTGATATTTTTCTCTTGATAATACTATTTGGAATAATTACTCTTTTGATATAACCATTTGGAACCAGATATCCAGATCTAATTGAATATCTCACTATGAATTCCTTTTGGATCAATTGTATTCTGGGTATTTCAAAAGACACATTTTAATGGTAACCACAAATTGATGGTTCTCTTCCTTGCTCTCTCTTCTTTCTATTGTTTTTCCCTTGTCTTCTCTCTTCCTCTTCCTCCTTTTTTCTTTTCTTTCCTCTCCTGCTTCCTCTCTCCTCCTCCTCTTCCACTCTCTCTCTTCCCCTCTCTTCTATTTACTCTTTCCCTCTAGAGGCATTATAGCTCCTTTTAATGTTTTTAAATAAAGGACCACCTGTTAAAGAATATTTATTACCTGTAATTAAATCTAAACATATCAAATAATTTTCAAAATTTTGCAAACTCAAAATTAGTAGAATTCGAAAGGAAACTAATTTGCATTAACAAAATACCTTAAGTCAGTATATACCAGTGAACTATATGATCTATTCTATTTCTTTCATTGACCATTCCATAACAGTAAAAGAGCCTCTGCACTCCATCAATAGATTCTGGAGGGGGAAAGTTTCTCAATCTTTATGTGTTACTCCATTTCTCTTCAAGATCAGTGTATTTCTATTACCACAGTATAAATATATTGATAACAATTTTTCTAAAAGGTAAAAAGATTAAAATTCACCTTAGGACAAAAAATTATAAGCCACTTTAAACTAGAACATTAGCTTGGATTAAAAAAGTCTTGAATACCTGAGACTATGGAAAATAGACATAGATAATGTAATACATCACACATACATACCTCATCAATCAATATGAACTTGAAACAAGAAAGTTGTAAAAATTGAAAATGTAAATGCACATACATAAATTTGAACTTAGAGTAATATTTTGGATCAATATCCATTTATTATTTATGTTTCATCCTCTCTTGGTTCAGTTATTATAGTTTTCAGATTAAGCATCATCTGAAATACCTATAAATCAACTAAATCAACAGTAAACTTGGTTTACATATCAATTCCTTCCCATTTAATTTAACAAAGGTTATTGAATAATAATAATACCAACAAAAATGGTAGCTACCCTTTATGCCTGGCTTAGTGCCAAGCCGTTCATACGCTACACACGCACACACACAATTTCATTAACACAATAAGCTTGATGTTACTGTATTTATGCCTCAAGTAACGAAGCTGAAGTTGGAAATTGATTAAATTGCACAATTTTATGTAATTACTATATCAGTGGTGGGATTTGGACACTGGCCAATCTGATTATTCTTTTAAGCAAAAAAGTACCTACTTCGTATTAGGAGCTAAGAAAATAGAAATGATGAACATCCAGATTCTGTGCTCAGGCCATTCACAGGCAGAACTGAGCAGGTAGGTTAGGGACTCATAAGCCAATAAAATCAGTATAGCATACATAAATTATAAATATTTACATGATGAGGTATAGAGCTAGAATGGAGAAATGAATAGACTAATGTAGTAAACCTTGGATCTGTGTACTTTTGGAGACTCTCACCCTCACCTTTATTTTCCACCTTCTGGTTATAGTCCTAAGACCATGGCTTACACATGTCTAATTTGTATGACTATATACCTCTGAGAAATGCAGCACTGTCATTGGACGATAAGAACTTTGTGGGTGTGAAAGTCTTCCTGCTCCCTACCCACTTGCTCATTGATCATCAGTGTGGATTTGGCCCCTGTACTCCATGCTGTGACTGGGCTAACTATCTCCCACTCATTGCAGAGTGGGCCTGTGTTCCTGTATTACACAATCAGCTCTAATAAAACTATTTTATGGCCAAAGTGTAAAGATAACAGCTCTCTCTTGTTGGAATGTGGATTGTGTATCATAATATTACCACTTTACCATCATTACTTGCAGATTTGGGTAAGTAAATTATAAATTATTTTAAATATTTTGTTTATGATCAAAGCCAGCTGTATTTTTTTCATATAAATTTCCTTTTCTTTATGCATGGAATGGGTGGATGTTGTAAAAAAGTTGATTGGACTGTAAAACATTTGGATAATATGGCTTGTTGGCATTTTGTAGAAATATTGTAATTTGAGCTGTAGTCAAGTCAAAGTGAACAGAATTTCTCCTAAGGAGGTAGAACTGTTGATAGTGTCAGAGAGCATAACTAATATGAGGTCACCAGAGGAGAAAAGAAGGGATTCACAAATGTGTGAGAAAGCCCCTCTAGTGCACAGAACTAGGTTATTTTGTCAAATAAGTTTACCACCTTATGAAGAAATATTTTTAAAATGTTGCCTTCAGAAGAAAACTCCCATAATGCAGTTTGACTGTCATACAGCAGTTTGATGTCATTTGGCAGTTTTGCTTGTCATTTTTTTAAATGCCATTATATTTAGTTTCTTCTCCCCTCATCATGGATTTCTTGATAATAATATGCATGTTAACATGAATCATTTTTTTCATTTTTGTTTTAGTATTACTGTTTATATTTTAGGTAAAATTGGTTAAGATCATGTTTTCAACTAAATATATGGATAAGCAATTATAAAAATTTAACTATAGGTTTAAAATAAATGGAAATGCACAAAAATCATAAGGGACATTTAGAAAAGCCCATGGAGAGCGGCGACAGCCGTGGTGCTTTTTCCAGAGGCTGACCATGTGCACAATAAAAGGATAAAACACTCACCTAAGCACAATGAGTTATAAAAATCCTCAGTAAATTTAGAAAGTCAAGGACATGCCAAAATGGATATTTAAAATATTGTTCTCATTGTGAAGTTTAAATGCACATAAAACTTGATATCTTAATGGAGAAACCTGACACAATGTAAAAACTTTGTGAAACTCTCTCTCTTGAAATAATACAATACTAATAAGTTTATCTTTAAAAGTAGGTCTTTCAAGATATACTTAAGAAAATATTCCTAAGAGAATAAGAGACACATACCGGAGGTGGGGGGTGGGGAGGGAAATAGTATATAGTACCTCTGCTATGGTAACTCTTCAAAATAAAAAGAAGGCATAAATATATTTATGTAGTTTGTGTATATATGTATCTAATTTTACGTCTCTTATGTATCAAAAGAGACATACAGAGAAAGAAACATCTTCATCTTCATATATGTATAGAATATGTCTAAAGAAGTTAGCATTGGTAGTTGTTTTAGAGAGAAGATTGGGAGACAAAACTTCTGGGTGGGAAGGAGAGTTTTTTGTAATGCATATCCATTTACAGTGTTTGAACATTTCAGCATGCATGCTAATTTCCATTTCAAAATAATGATAAGAAATAAAACCATATAAGCAATGAAAAATAATGACATTTTGAAGAACAACCACTAGGAATATTTTTGTACCTACAAACAAGATGTCTACACTAAAAGCAAGCTACTGACAAATGTAAGGAAACTGGGGATCAATAAGGCTCCGAAGTGCTCTCTTTCATCATTTGCAGAATCACCTTGGGAGAAAAACTAGGGTGATAAAAGGTGTTTTGATGACTCCTTAAGCTGTGGGGTTAAGTCTATTTTAGAAAAGAAAAAATCAAGTATCTATTTAGTAACCAAACTAAACACAGGAACTCTTACTGCCTTAATGAATGATGGTAGCAATGTGGGCATCCAGACACTTGAAAGTGACATGTGTGAGGAACAGCAGAATGGCTGAATTCAACACATTGTTTGTTGGACCTTATTTGATGTGTTTATCATGATGATGTATGAGAAAAGTAATTTAAAAAATGCAATTTATTACAATGTTGAATTAAAATATTTAATAAATTACCCTTCAGAAATAAGGACATTCCTTAGAACAATTTCTGAAACATGTAGTTGTTTAATAGATATTTGCTGAATTGATTTTTTAACAAACATAAAAGGTATATCATAAATTAATTAAAATGTTTCTTGATTGTTCAAACTACACCCTTTCCTGAGAATACCCCATTCAATGTGTTCATCTCTTGATTTTTTTCAGTAAGTCAAAAGGAATAGGCCAATAATTTTCTTTGTATCTAATGAGTTCTTTTGTAATTATATAAGCAGCAACCTTGAGACCTCATTCTGCTATGGCTTGGCAGGAGAAAGTACTGGTAAAATTTTAAACTCAAGGCTGAATTGTTACATGTCTTTATGGAGAAACATAATCAGCAAAAAGACTAAGACCTATATGAGGTAACTCCATGCAATTCTTTTCTTTCTTTTTTTAATAGCTTATTTTTTATTGTATTTTTTTCTATTACCATTTGTCCCTCTTATACCCTCTTCCATCTCGATTCCCACCACCCCAGCCACCACACTGTCGTCCATGTCCATGAGCCCTTTTTCCTTTTTGCTCAATCCTTTCAACCTCCAACCTCCTACTCTCCCCCATAGCCATCAGCCAGCTCTCCACCCATGACTCTGTCTCTGTTTTGTTTGTTAGTTCAGTTTCTTCATTAGATTTCACACATGAGTGAGATCATATGGTATTTGTCTTTCTCTGACTGGTTTATTTCACCATACACTTTAAGGATGAGAAGTGGCCCAGAGCTGACAATCTCAGCAGATTATTTTTTTTGTACTGAATTTTCATCAATATTACATAGACATTGTAATAATTTTTTCTCTTTGCTTTTAAAAAATCTATATATAATAAAATCACTAGCAAAAATGACACTTTAGATTTAGAACTAGAATGCTCTTTGAGTGCTATAAATAATTTGTTTTAATTCACACATTTTAAAAAAACAGCATAATTAGTAATCTGACATGCTAAGAAAAATATTTGGACTGGGATTTCCTTATGCCAACAAAAAAGTTAACTTTGCTCTAAGACCATTTTACTCTGTTATATGCACGTGACTGTACTCTCAACAGAAGGATATTTTTAATGAAATTTTCAACAATAGCCTCGAAACACTGCTTTACCCCATTCTTTAGAAGAGGCCATCTGAACACTTATCTGGAGTGCTTATCATGATATATTCATAAATCAGAGGAAAACATGGTATAATTTGAATCTATACATCTATATGCATCATAATTCTTAAAATTCAGAAGCAGAAATCAGGGGGAAAAATCCCATTTACTACAGCAACAAGAAAAATAAAGTAACTAGGGATAAACTTAACCAAGGAGTTTAAAGACCTGTACTCAGAAAACTACACAACTCTGAAGAAAGAAATTAAGGAAGACACAAATAAATGGAAGCATATATCATGCTCATGGATTGGAAGAATTAACATCATCAAAATAGCCACACTACCAAAAGCAATTTATAGATCCAATGCAATCCCTATTAAAATGCCAGTGACAGATTTCACAGATATAGAACAAACATTTCAAAAATTTATATGGAATCATAAACAATGCTGAATAGCTGAAGCAATTTTGAGAAAGAAGAACAAAGCAGGAGGGATCACAATACCTGACATCAAACTATATTACAAGGCCGCTGGAATCAAAGCAGTCTGTTAGTGGCATAAGAACAGACACATAGATCAATGGAACAGAACAGAGAACCCAGAAATAAACCCATGTCTCTATGGTCAATTAATATTAACAAAGGGGAATGAAGCATAAAATGGAGTAAAAATAGCCTCTTCAACAAATGGTGTTGGGACATCTGGACAACTACATGAAAAAAAATGAAATTCAACCACCAACTTACACCACATACACAAAAAAAACTCAAGATGGATAAAAGATTTAAATATAAGTCGCAACACCATAAAAGTCCTAGAGGAGAACACAGGCAGGAAAATCTCAGATATTCCATGCAGCACTATTTTCACCTATATGTCCCCTAGAGCAAGGGACATAAGTGAAAGAATAAACAAATGGGACTTCATCAAAAGAAGAAGCTTCTGCATGGCTAAAGAAAACATCAGCAAAATGAAAAGGGAACCAACCATGTGGGAAAATATATTTGCCAATGATACTTCGGACAAGGGTTTGGTTTCCAAAATATGTAAAGAACTCACATGACTCAGCTCTAGGAAGACAAACAACCCAAGTAAGAAATGGGCAAAGGACCTGAGCAGATAATTCTCCAAAGAGGACATACGGTGGGCCCAGAGACACGTGAAAGGATGATCAGCGTCACTAACCAGCAGAGAGATGCAAATTAAAACCACAATGAGATACCACTTCACACCAGACAGAATGACCATCATAAACAAATCAACAAACAACAAGTGCTGGTGAGGAATGTAGAGAAAAGGGAGCCCTAGTGCACTGTTGGTGGGAATGCAGACTGGTGCAGCCACTGTAGAAAACAGTTTGGAATTTCCTCAAAAAACTAAAAATGGAACTGCTCTTCAACCCCGCAATTCCACTGCTGGGATTATACCCTAAGAATCCTGAAACACCAATTCAAAAGAACCTATGCACCCCAATGCTCATAGAAGCACAACTTACAATAGCCAAGAATTGGAAGCAACCTAAGTGCCCAACAGTAAATGAGTGGATCAAAAAAACTGTGGTACATTTACACGATGGAATACTACACAGCAGAAAAAAAGAAAGAACTCCCACCCTTTACAATAGCCTGGATGGATCTGGAGAGCATTATTCTAAGTGAAATAAGTCAGGCAGTGAAAGATAGATACCATATCATCTCACTTGTAAGTGGACACTAATCAACAAAATAAACAAGCAAGCAAAATATAACCAGCAACATTGAAATAAAAAACAAACTGACAGTAACCAGAGGGGATGGGGGAGCAGGATGATGGTGAGTAAAGAGAGGGGCAGGGTCATCAAGAAACATGCATAAAGGACCCATGGACAAAGACAAATGGTGGAAGGATTGAGGGTGGGAGGTGGGGAGGGGTGAAGCTGGGGAAAGTGGTGGCAGGAAAATGTTGACATGGGGATGATGTGATGGGGTGCAGGGTGGAGGAGATAAAGGGGAGAAAAAAATGAGGCAACTGTAATAGCATAATCAATAAAAAAAAAAGACAGATAATAGAAATTTCCAAGAGGCAGCATGTTTTGTGATGAAGGCTCAGTATGTAAGATATTACCTGATTCTTACCGGGGGTTACACAATATACTAGGATGTGCGCTAGGTATTTTGCACATGACATTCCACTGAAGCTTCAAAGCAACACTTATTATCTAGTAAGTGTTCTTTTCCTCCCAATTACATAGAACAACCCTATGTATTTCATACTATTTTATCACCAAATCTATTAGTGACTTGCATAAGATGGTAAGTGATAAAGCCAAATTTGAACCCACACGGTGTTTGACTAACTGTTCTAACCACTACAAACCCTGTAATACTGTAAACTCCTGTGGTGGGTACAAAACTCTTTTGCTTTTGTGGTAAATAATTTAAGACAGTAATTTGTTAATAAAGAAGTCCTTGAGAGCATTCCTAACCACTCTTGGTTCAGCACTGCCTAGTTGGAATCAATTGTTCCTCAAATAAACTCTTAAAAATTTTAATATACCTTGGTTTCTGTTTTAACATCTGTGGTATCAGAAGAAGGAACCAAAGTAAACTCCTGACTGCCACCCACCAGGATCATGTAACTGCCCCTGGAGGTGGTGGGTAAGTCCCTATCGCATCCTACCTCCTCAGTTGTGTTATGTGCTTTCAGACTTGGCACTTTATTTTATCAGAGTGGGTCCAGAAACTGGCCAGAGTTGAACTAGGTCTGTGTTTGGACTAGGTCTAGGGTTAGACCAGGTTCAACTTAGAAACCAGACTGGGGCCAGTGTGAGGCCTCAGGTGAATAAAATTCTGCTTTAAGGACGAACAAGTTAAGTTAACTTTACCAAAGATATTCTTGAATTACAGTGGCCACAATGAAGAACTTGAAACCATCTTACTTAAGCTTTCCCATTTATGAAATGTCCTAGAGAAAAAGGGGTCTCAGACAGGCACTCATTACAAAGGGCAGAGAGAAATTTATTCTTCCCCTTTATACTTTCTGGGCACCAGGATGAGACCTGCTGGGACATCCCACTCACTCTGGAGACTGCAGGCAGAACCGAGGAAAAGCAGCAGAAGCCAACAAAGGATAAGAACTCCTACCAAAGTCAGTACTCTCAGATCTCTGTCTATCGTGCCTGGTAAAGAGAAGGAAAAAAAAGATAAAATTTCGCATTGCTCCTTCTTTTTCAAATTCAGATTGGCAGGAAAATAAAACATGGATTATCATTTATTTCTCTCCCATGGATAGCTACTGTCTTCTTGTTTGCCTCATTTTGTGTCCTGAGAGCTTGGTTTGGCAACCGTCAGGTTCAAGGCCTTCAAATATGGTCAGACAGAAATGTGGACTGCATCCTGTTTCTGGCTAGATATAGCTGGACAGAAATGTGGGTTGCAGCTAGGGTCCAACTGACTGTTGCCGACTCTCAGGGAAATCGTCCAGGTCTGTCTCTGATTATCTTTGGGAGTGGCTCTGGATCCTTGGAGGGCAATATCATTTACACCCCCTTTTTTCTTTTTGCTCAATCACTCCACCACCTAACCTACCCTCCCACTAGCTGCCATCTGCTCTCCATCCATGAGTCTGTCCCCATTTTCCTTGTTAGTTCAGTTTGCTCATTAGATTCCACATATGAGTGAAATCATATGGTATTTGTCTTTCTCTGACTGGCTTATTTCACATAGTATAATGTTCTCCGGGTTTATCCATACTGTCACAAAGGGTAAAATTTTCTTCTTTTTTATGGATGAGTAGTATTCCATTGTGTAAATGTCCCACAGTTTTTTTAGCCATTCATCTACTGATGGACACTTGGGCTGCTTCCATATCTTGGCAACGTAAATAATGCTGCAATGAATGTAGGGATGCTTATGTGCTTTCTACTTAGTGTTTTGGGTTTCTTCAGATATATTCCCAGAAGTGGAATCATAAGGCAGTTCCATTTTTAATTTTTTAAGGTAACTCCATACTGCTTTCCACAGTGGCTGCACTAACCTACATTCCTACCAACAGTGCAAAAGGGTTTTCCTTTCTCCACATCCTCCACAGTGCTTTTTGCTTGTTCATTTATTGATGATAGCCACTCTGACAGGTGTGAGATGGTATCTCATTGTAATTTTAATTTGCATTTCTGTGATGATCAGTGATGTTGAGCATCTTTTCATATGTCTATTGGCTATCTGTATGTCCTCCATGGAGAAGTGTCTATTCAGGTTCTTCGTCCATTTTTTAACTGGTTGTTTGTTTTTTTGGTGTTGAGTTTTGTAACTACTTTATAAATTTTGGATATTAGCCTTTTATCAGATGTATTGGCGAAAATGTTCAGTCATTCTGTGAGTTGTCTTTTTATTTTGTTTTGATGATTTCCTTTGCAAAGAAATTAAAGAAGATACAAACAAGTGGAAGCAGACACCATGTTCATGAATAGGAAGAACAAACATCATTAAAATATTACCCAAAGCAATCCATAGATTCAATGCAATTGCTATCCAGATTCCAATGACATATTTCACAGAAATAGAACAAATATTTCAAAAATTTATAGGAACTGCAAAAGGCTCTGCGTAGCAACAGTGATCCTGAGAAAGAACTACGTTGGAGGAATCATGCTACCTAATATCAAACTGTACTATAAGGCCATAGTAGTCAAAACAGCATGGTTCTGGCATAAAAACAGACACATAAATTAATGGAACAGAATAGAGAGACCAGAAATAAACCCACATCTCTATAGTCAATTAATATTTGGCAGAGCAAGCAAACACAATGCGATAAAGATGGTTTATTCAATAAATATTTTTGGGAAAATTGGACAGATAAGTGCAGAAAAATGAAACTAGACCACTTTTTTACAACACACACAAGAATGAATTCAAAATGGATTAAAGACTTCAGTGTTAGATCCAATATCATAAAAATCATAGAAGAAAACATAGGAGCAAAATCTTGGACATTGCTCGTAGCAAAAGCATTTCTTGAAGAAACTTACGTGCTTTTTCTGTTGCTTTAACATGTAAGTGTTCTACTTGGTCTTTTCTAGGAACCTGGAAACATCTCTTGAAATGCAGACTTCAGGGAGGTAAGTCTCATAGGACAAAACTTGAATGGGTTAAAAAAAAGTTGTAGAAGATTTGTGGAAAAGTAATCTTAGGAATAGAGTTTTATGTGTCCTCAAGCTGACTGTAAATTTGAATGAATTTAGTTTTTAAAGAATGAATCTTAATATAAAAAATACGATGGTGCAAAATTAGAATTTGGTTTTCTCTCTGTTAAAAAAAATAGAGTTGTCTTGAACTATTGGTGTTCTCTTGACAAGAGATTCTAAAAGTTCTGTTTTAGTTCTTAACTTTTTCCGTAATCTACCTGGAAAGCAAATATTTTATATTTTGCCAATGTATAAATTTCTTATAATTTTAGGATTATAAAACAGAACTGGGTAAAAATTTATGAACTAATGGAAAAACTAGACTTAAGCAGAATTAATAATATGGGATTAAATAAACCAATGAGGATGATTATCATTTTTTTACTAGTTTTTATTTTTCTTCATTTTTTTTCAGATTTAAGGAAAACCTTTTTCTCATTTCTCTTGTCTACCTCTATAAACATAATTGAAGCATTTACATTTTTTATGTATTTGATCCCTCCAGGACTTAGAAACTTTTGAGTATTCTTATTTTCACAACAATAAAGTTATTTTCATAAGTTCAATAAGAATTAGTTCTCTTTATAAGAGGACATAATTGGGAAAATTGGTTATATTATGAAGGCTTTGACTGGAATGTGGTATTTGAGAATCTGCATAGAATCAGATATGAACAGACAGCTTTAAGAAACTAGGGGTTAACCTTATGCAGTCAATAAGAACGCCTTGGAAAAATTAGTCTGACATCTTATTTAAAGGTTTCCCAGCAAGCTTCCCAGGTGAGTAAGGATCGCTTCTTGTAGGCCCAGAAACCCCAGATGTGGAGCAGTTCTCAAGAAGATAGGAATTCACCCAAATCTATAATTATTGCAGATAAAATCTAGTGAGTTAATTCTTGGCTTTGCTTCTTAGCCTAGGGAGCTTTTCAAAGTCCAATAAAAGATTCCTATGAAATATTCTAGCAAAGTAGATTTAAAAACAGCCTATATGGTCAATCACTATTCTTTGTGTGCTTATGTAAATAATCAGGCTATATTTAATAAGACCAGACTTAATTTGCAAACAAATTAGCTTGACTGCGATTTTTTAAAATAGAAATAAGGGTAACTGGAGAAAATTATAATGCAACCTTGACAACCCTGTGAGTATCAAATCCTAATTCTGTTCATTTTCTTTAAGGTTTTGTTGTATATTTGTAAACTAAAAGAGATCCCAAATTCTTCTAGTTACCTCAAATATTTGTCTACAACTCTCCAGATTAATGTTTCCAATTTTCTCCCACCCTCTGATTTGGAATCGGTAAGGGAAAAAAAAAACTGTCTTGGGAAGTTTCTTTGGAAGGGACCATATCAGGTTCTCCTGACCCCCCAGGCGGCAGCCATACTTCAGACACTTGAATCTTGGATACACACACTCCAATTAAAAAGGGCTTCTCCAGACTTTTGGAACTGCATTGCATACTCAATAGATATCTAAAATTAAAACTGACTAGAGAAGTTCCTCCCCAGAAGCAGGTAGCATCTTCAGATGGACAGTACTCCCAATATCATGGATCAAGATCTCCTTCTCCAACGTAAAACCTTTATTCCTTCTGCTTTTCATATGATTTTTGTCTGTCACTGCATGGGAAGACAATGCTAGTCCTAAACTCTAGCAACTATTGTTGAATCTGCTGCTCAGGCCATAGCTGCACAATAACACTCCCTGGGCTTTCTTGCTAAGGTGGTTTTAGATAATAGAATTGCTTTAGATTAATTATTGACTGAAAAAGAGGAGCCTGTCTCATAGCAAATATCTCCTGCTGTTCCTTGAGCAACACATCTGGCATTGTAGCAAATACAGGGAATTAACAAACAAGCCATTTGGCTACAACAGGTTGATCTCCCTCTTGTACATTCTTTCATATCAACTGGTTTGGTTCAGAGGTCCCTGATTAAGGAGTATACTGCAGTCTCTTGATATTATCTTCCTAATAATTATTATTATAGTCTCCCTAACATTCTATGTCTTTTTAATGGTTGCAAATACATGTTCATAGCCATCAGCAGTACATCAGATGGTCTCACTGCACTTGGAAAAACAGAAACAAGATGAAGGGCAGAAACAATTCTTCTGTGAGCCTGACATCATAACCGAAGTGCTTCACAATGAGACAAGAGAGCTTAACTCTGATGACTGAGAGTGGTGCTAGTACCTAATTCTTGGCCAACCTCTCATGTATGGGAAATGGCCAAAAGGGAAAACTGTTCAGGAAATTAAACAAAGGAGCCTTTAGACTGATGTGGTTCTAACATCCTGCGACCTATGTAAGCAAACCCAAATTTAAGTCTATAAATGTCTCAAGGTAACAAAATCAAACTACTAAAGACAGCCAGTCACAAACAGCCAATCAGTGTTCATGCTATAGCCAATGAATAGTTTCCTTACTTTAGCCTTTTCTCTATAGAAGTCTCTCCCTGAGCTCCTCACAGTGGAGTATTCCTAAGCTCTTTTGTTTGGTGCTACCTGATTCCAACTGATATTTGTTCAAAGAAACTCTTAAAATTAAGAAGAAGAAGGAAGAAGAAGAAGGAGGAGGAGAAAGAGAAGAATCAGGGAGGAAGGAGAAGAAGTTGTTCTTATATTGTGGAGCAGGTTACGAAATGCTATGAATTTTGTGATGAAACTTGAAACTTTAAAGACATTTTGAGAGATAGACATTCTTCTCTTCAGCCTAGTATTTCGATAAAAAGATTTAGAAGCACTGCTAGTGGCATGATTATTACTATCACTTATCTTCCCCTCTGACCCAACCCAAATTTGAGGGAAAGTATGATAGCACACAAGAATTTCCCCCATAAAAACCTGTGCCTTAGTGAGTCTGCTATATAAACCCGGAGTCTGAGCTACATTTGAAAGAGAGTGTAAATTATCCAAGAGCATTTAATGAGAACATACAATGACACCATTATGCCTAAAGATGGCCTTCAAATGAAAAGATACACAGCCATTCTTCCCTCAGATGTATGCCTTTCAGATTTACCGTTAATATACAAAACAAAATTGCCATTTTTTAAACACACAAACCATATGACCTTTTTAGTCCCCTTTCTATGAAAAAAAAAGTTTGCTTAATAAAGGTGTTTTTTCCCTTGAGAACAGGCTGTAATTTGTTTCTGCTTAAATGTAAACACAATCGCATCCCTCATACACCATGGAATTTGCAGTTTGAGACAATTAAAGAGAGCACATTAAATGTATGTGGCAGATCAACCCAGAGCATCCATATCAAAGCTGTTTCTGAAATTGCTGCAAAAATATTAAAGAAATAGATATCTCAGGCCTTAGGTTGTAGAACAGGTTCCATTTGAGATTGTATACAAAGGCTTAGAAGACCACTCAAAACTGCAATATATTTTAGTACTTCAAAGGACAAGAAAAAAAGCATGTAAATGGCTTTGTTTTTCTTTGTTCTTGCTTTCTCAAGTTGTGAAATAGAAATTCACTGAGGCTCATCAGGAGCCATGGCTGAAAACATTTAACTAACAGTAGCACCACAGAACCATAAATAAAAGGCTTTATCCTCAATAGCACATAGCCTTGCTGTTCCCCAAGCTTACATGAAGGCTACAGAAAGAGCTTATCTGAACCACATGGTGTTGGATTTTTTTAAAAAATGATATTATTTACCAACATTTAAAATGCAAACATTTCTGAATTTTCAGATTCTCTCAGCAAATTGGGTGATCGGGAAACTGATCAGCCAATGGCTGGAGCTGAATAGCAATGACTCTCCTAATTCCTTTTATATGCTTCGCTCATTCCCCGCAGCCTGCTTTTCTTCTTCCTACTTCCTTCCTGTTTCTTGCAAGCATTTGAACTTACACCCCTTGCTTTCACTCAAGTTCCACCCTCTAATTTCCACATTTTGTTCGTGGCAAGCCTGTTTCCAAAGTTTAAGCTCATGTGCCCTTTCAGTTATCTCTATTCATCCTTTCTTTATCCTTTATTTCCACCTCTGTTAGTCACAGATTCTGCATGTTCATAAGACATACTACCGCTGACCTTATTCAGGACCTAAGACATCATGCCAATTGAGATAAGCAGACATTTAGTTTAATTCCTAACTCTGCTCTGTCCCAAGATGTAAGCCATTATTAATCATTGTCATTTTCCTAAATTTGTTCACTTTTTACTTATCTAC